>JANHFX010007387.1:0-14645 GCA_027560015.1 Chloroceryle amazona
AAAAAAAAACCAAAAAATAAATTCAAAGTTTGTACTATTTGAGTAATTTAGGTGTTGATCCAGTGATCCAATGAACAGACCATTCATGGACTCCGGATTGCATACACCACTCATGACTCCTGATTATATAGATCTGTCCATCTGCATGTGCTCTTATTTGGCCCTTCTGATGCAGCTGAAATGCTGCAACAAGTCTCTGACATCTGCTTTGACTATTGTAACCCACCATGCCGTCCTACTCCACAGACCTGGGGGTGGTCTTCATCAGACCTTCATCACAGAGTTCTAATCAAGTGATGATCCGCTGGTCGCCCAGTGTAGTTTTGAAACAAATACCTTTAAGGCTCCAGCATCTCGAGTCCATCCTACATAACACTGAGGGCTGCTTTTTCTTTACCACTGTTGATGTGAATGCTTCTCTGTCTGCTGTGCTGTAATCATTTGCATGGGTTTTTTTTCCACCTCTGTGTGACACATCATGCTGAGGCAGGGATGGGAAGTCCTTATCTGATTATTGCTTAAACTGGAAGCTCTTGTGTTCCCAGGGCACCTTGGCAAGGTGCTCTGGCTTTCACTTATCTCACTGAGGCCTTTCCCCATGCAGAGGGAGGGTTTGAACGCTGAGGGAGAGGGAAGCAGATGTTATGGACCTTTGAATTTAAAGTTGCAGATGTGAACAAGCAGGGGAAGAGGAAGAAATGGGTTAGTGGTTGTTTCTGAGGGGTTATGCTGCCTATATCCAGGATTTCTCCTGCCCAGCTGGCACGGCTCCCACTTCTTCTGCCCTGGCTCCTTGTAGCACCAGCTCCCATAAAATCTCCTCAAGGTCCCGCACAGAGCTCCACTTTGCCACTGTTTGGATTTAGTAAGCCCAGCCAAAATCGACAAGGCTGTTGGGAGTGATGAGGCCTCAAGCTTTTCTGACCTTTCTAGAGGTTTTGTTCTTGAAAAGCTGTGGCTTTTTGAGAATGCCACAGAGTTGCATGCTGGATGTTACTGTCCACAGCCATTACTTGCCCAGCTGGTCCCCTCTGGCAGCTGTTTGAGTTGTACATTCTCCAAAGGCAGGACTCAGCCTCCCGGGGCCCTACGAAGCTGAGCTCCCGACACATTTTAGGGAGAACATTTGCACTGCTCAGGGGCCTTGGCTACAACATCCACATAGAGAACGAGTAAATCACATGTGTGGTGGAGGTGGACATGGATCCCCTGCCTGTGCAGTACCATCACACTGCGCATGCAAAGCAGTAGTGCTCACACCATTTTTTAAATGCCTGCAGATCAGGACTCCTTGTGGTAGGTCATAAATTGTTTGTGTTGAATTGACTGTTCTGCAGCTTTACTGTGGCTTTTCATTTTGACTCCATAGGATTTGTTTTACAGGAGGTCCGTGGCCACCCAAGCTCAGTTCTGTTGTGCTTTGAGTATAGAGTCCCTTGAAGGCCTCATCCTGCTAGGGTACTGTGTACTCCACATGCACACTGCCATGTACATGACAAGTTAAAATTGTCATCTTCTCAAAGAAGAGAAAGCAAAAGATTAGGACATAAGAAAGCCATACTATATCAAGAACTCCATATATTTCTCAACAACTTGAGAACAGGTCAGTAAGAACAGAGTAGGGACTGAAAAAACATGATTGTGGGGAGAAGGTGGAGCAGGCATATAGAAGGGCTTGTATGTAAAGAACAGAAGGTCCTCTTTCAGCAAGGACATTTTCTTCTGACCCTTAGCAAAAAACAGAAACAAACCCCAGTTCCAGAGTTCAGAACTAGAACTGTGATACTAAAAGGAGTGTATCCTACCAGATTTGGGGCAGCGGGGAAGAAGAAGGATGATGTTATCATTGTAGAGAATCAGTTGTTGGCTGCTTTTAACTTTGTCTAGCACGGTATTTTACATCTGGGTGTTGTGTTTCTTACAGGGGAGTTCATTATTGGCCGCGTTATTAAAGCTATGAACAACAGCTGGCATCCAGAGTGCTTCTGCTGCGATATCTGCCAACAAGTGTTGGCCGATATCGGATTTGTCAAGAATGCTGGCAGGTAGATCTTCACCCTTCGCCCTGTTTACCTGATCATGAATAAAACAAACAAAAAGAGGGGACTGAGAGGCTTTGGTTCGTGCAGCTTTCCAGCTGAGGTGGAGCAACTGAAGCATCTTTTGTGCGAAAAAGGTCTAAGAGTGCATCACAAAACTAAGAATGGGTATCGTAAAATATGCACTTTAAATATTGTTTACCTACTTAAGCACCAGGTTTCATGGCAAACACGTTCTCTATCTGGTGCCATTTTGGATTTTTTTAATAGAAATTTTTACTTTGCTTTTCCATCTTGTGTTTCCAACTTTAGTCTAGTTTAGCACCTTATTTATTAATAATTGCTTTAAGTTCAGTGGGATCCTTCCCAGAGTAGGATATTTTTACCAGCTGTGATCAGAAGAATGCTTTACAAACGGATTCTGTGGCCATTGGCTTCCTATGTATACTGTGATACACAGCGTTATCTACAGAATTAGCACCTGTATGCTCATCCAGCTTCCAATCTAAATGTTTAAGGTTTTGAGAGTAAAACATTCAGCAATGAGAATACATAGTAAACCTTTGTTTTCTGTGTTTAAACACAGCTTAAACTCAAATGAGCTGAAGAAATTATACTCTGTGATGACAGAAAGTAAAATGATCACCTGCAAACCAAACTTGGTTTGCCTAGCAAGGAAATTGTTTCAAAGAGTATTTGCCCTCCAAGAAGGGCTGATTGATATGTGGTTCTAATAGATTATTGGTTTATATTTTGTACTCTAATGCCTGGCACCAGTACTTACCTCTCTTTTTCATGCTGTTTCAGACATCTCTGCCGTCCTTGCCATAACAGGGAAAAAGCCAGAGGCCTGGGAAAGTACATTTGCCAGAAGTGTCACGCCATTATTGACGAACAACCTCTTATATTCAAAAATGATCCTTATCACCCTGATCATTTCAACTGTGCAAACTGCGGGTAACTTGAGTTCTGCAAAGGAGAACAGGAATATACTGGGTTTATTTGCTTCGTCGATTTAACATCTTAAAGTGAAAACCTCTCCTGTACAACTGGCGAGAGGGGTGGGTTTGGGGTGCTTTGTGGCCAGATGTGCATTACTCCTTTTGGGGTAGTGGAGCTGCACCTTGAGCTAATCTGTTGGGGAGTAAAGGAAGATGACTCTTCAGGACAAGGTGGTACTTTATGCGACAGAACGTATGGACACAAATAATGGTTTCTGTAGCAGCAAAATGATAGCTTGTTATTCTGCTACAAGAGGAAGAAAAGTGTTCCTCTTTGGCTGCCTGAGTTACTACCTTGCCTCTGTTACTTCTTTTTAGTTGACTGGCATGCAAACTTTGTTCTCTCCTTTTAAAGCCTATCTTTTTCTTAGAAGCTTTCTCCCACCTCATTTTATCATCTTCTGCAACTGCAGTACACAAAGCTGCACATTTCTATGTCCTGCACTTATGCACAGACCTTGGAGCGTTGTAGGATATAACACAGATTACTAGTTGTTTATTTCTGGTACAGAGGAAGCTACTATTTCAGTGCCCTAGCAAAGGCTCATTTGAATAACAACCTGTTGTGTTGTCATTGACAACCAGTTGAGAGCATTAGTGAGTATGGTCATGTTTAAAGATCAGCTGTTCAGAGTATTCTGACCATGCAAATGACTAAAAAGTAGACTATATGAGATTCTGCAATTGGCAATACTAAATGTAGCAAACTCATGTAGGTCTGTAGTTTTCTTTCTCGGAGTTTGATACAACAAGGAAAATGCACCTAGATGTAGAGGACTGCATTTTACTTTCAGTTACAGTCATGCAAATCTAAAATAAACCGGTGATAAGAGTGCCAGGATAGAAACTAAACATGCGTACAGCTCGCACCCCCACATTTGTGCTATTAAACCAGCATGGGAACGACCACATCCCAGTAGCTGGTTTGGGGGAAAATTAGTGCATCTTGCTTAGCAGGCTGCTCTCAGTTTGCTGTGATCAGTCCTGTTTGATGCCGCTGCATTACTGTCGTACAGATACAATTAAAAAGAAAGTAAAAATATCTTTTTTTCTTTTCATAAACTCTTAAGAGTTCATTGTTCAGTGCCTTTATTCATTCTTTCAATTCATTAACTTTTGAACAGGAAGGAACTTACTGCTGATGCTCGTGAGCTGAAGGGAGAATTGTACTGCTTACCCTGCCATGACAAAATGGGCGTCCCCATCTGTGGGGCGTGTAGAAGACCAATTGAAGGCCGTGTGGTGAATGCTATGGGCAAACAATGGCATGTGGAGGTAAACATCAGATAATACATATTGTCTTTTGCAAACATAAACACAACTGCAATTCTTCTTTCAAGTTCAATGAAAGGACTAGCAAAGAATGCATCAGTGATTAGAAGCTGCCTCTCCTAATCCTGTCTTCAGCCTTCTTGTGGCTGCTCTTCCACTGTGAAATGAGTTATTTCCTACATTACAGTGATCTTTCGACCGTGAAACTGAAATCAGTAGTCAAAGGAAGGACTGTGAGGTCCTTACAAAAGAAAATTTCAGAGTGCAAAGCAGTACCTTTGGAATGGCAGGAAAATTCTGTGGCAAGCGTAACATTACGGAGCATTGTAATACCCTTTTGTCTTTGCTAGACACATGCCACAGAAATATCTCTAAAGATATTTCAAGATTTATTTCCACATCTGCCATTTAGCTTAGTAAGATAAACAGTTCATTCCTTTTGTTGTTTTGAAAATTTCCTCCAGCAAATGCTTTCTTTATAAGAGTGTGATGCTGCTGCAGATCATTTAATAACTCTTCATTCTGGTCATTGATAACATACAATGATCCCTTTGCTTGTTTGGTTTTTTTCTCTGTGACTTAGGGATTGAAATGCTGAAGACATTAAAAGGATCATTTTTAATTTTCTAAATGTAGAAACAAAAAAGCTTTGTCTCTCCTTTTCAAGATGGCACAGGAGACTTCAGTTATGTTCTGTACCGGGCTTGGTCGGTTTGCTTTCCAGAATAAATGACTATTACTTCCAAATAATAACCAAAAATTTCTGCAATTTTCTTCGTAGCATTTTGTTTGTGCAAAATGTGAAAAGCCATTCCTGGGTCATCGGCATTACGAGAGGAAAGGCTTGGCATATTGTGAAACCCACTACAATCAGGTACGGTTGCATAGTTTTATAAATGGGGTTAATTGGTAAACTCATTAGAGATGCAAAACCACAGACATTCTTTTGGGTTTTTATAGACACCTGTGTAATGCCAATTAGCAGATGTTCTGTTGCAGTTCATTTCTGGGGGTTTCTCTACGCGTAGTTCTGGTATTTAGAAAGAAGAGTGTCTGTCGGTGTTTCCCAAAGGCAAGCTGGGACAGCCAGTATTAAGTTGTTCTTCAAGCTTAGTGGTACCTAAGTAGAGCTGTTAGGAGCTTTTACACGTCTGTGAGACGAGAGCAGCTAATGACTCCCCTCTTGTCAAAGAGGCTAAAGAAGATTCGCTGCTCAGCAGCTGCAGTTTAAGACATGAGTAGCATGGTTTTCCCTACAGCTGGACTCTGAGTACACTGTGTAAACACAGACTGCATCACCCAGCTCCTTCCTTGGACTGTGAGGACTAAATTTGTCAGAGGACACCACCTAGTGACTACTTGCATTTATATAGGAGTTACATACCATGGTACCATCTCTCTCCAGACTCCCTTGGTGGTGTAGTCAGCACTGCAATCTACAGACCTTTTTTATTTGGAAGCCATCTGTATTGTGTCACGTCCAGCTCTTCGCTTCCATAAATACAAGAGTAGGGGTTACACCAGGGAGTTGTAAGGCATCTGCTAATTACAGATGGATTCTTAATTTGTCGGCGGCGAAGGGCAGATGACTGAAATGTTGCTGGTGTGCTTGTAGACAAGAAAGGCCATGACATGAGTGGTAATAGTGTTGCAGCCATGATGGGGCAGAGCTGTATGTAGAGTCGGTGTCTCTTACTAAGTTGCCTACTACAGTTAGAAAAAATACATGAAGTTTTGGGCACATTTTTCTTGTGGGCAAATGGAATAATGTTTGGCCTAAAATTTCCCTTTTTTTAAAAAATAAACAAAAACAACAGCAAACAAACCCAAGCATTTCCTTACAGTTTTTGCCAGAAACAGCAAGGTGTTGTTCTAGTTGTGCATGTAAGTCCAAATGTTAATTAGTGCTTAGTAACAATGTGGATGTGACACCAACTGCTGCATTTCAGATGTTCAAATTAGAGAAATGCTTAAACAAGACAAAATATTTACAGATGCTCAAACAGACGTTAACAAATGTTTTCATCTTTAATATTGAAAAGACTTTTTGTGATGAGATGATGCAAAATATACTTGGAAAACCAAAGCAGACTTACCAGCATTCTCTTAATTCTACTGAAATAAATAGGACAGTTGTTGTGCCCATCTGCTGAAATACAGTTACTGTGTTAGTTGGAGAGGTTATCCTCAATAAAATCACTACCTGAAAAATGTGTTACTTCTCTTTCCTCTTCAGCTGTTTGGTGATGTTTGTTTCCATTGCAACCGTGTGATTGAAGGAGATGGTGAGCACTTTCTGTTTCCTTAATGTTCCTTTCTGATGGAAGTTCTCTTTAAAAGTGGCAGTAAGGGAAAAGCAGCACCCTGTAGAATCCTTGTTTGTTCTTATTAAAATAAAACCAGCCATTCTCTTGATCAAAAATGAAGTTAGAGATGATTAGTCAGAGACCAAAAGCAAGAGTTTTATTATGGTAGATCACCCAGAGGCTGAAGGGAACCATGGTCAACTGGAAATCCCTTTAGTGACATGCCAAGGCCAGGGATGCTGTGAGATGCACTGAAGTGGCTTCCCGCCCATCTGACTTCAAAACAGAACACGTGTGAGGGTGAGAATGACCACATGGGCATCTCTCCAAAGGCATCTGTGGATCATCAACCACATTCGAAAAAAAAAGTATTTAGCTATTGAAAAATACAGGTAGACACTATAAGGGATGCTTTATAAAAGTTCCTAGGTCACATGATGTCAGTTTGGTTCCTAGAGATATTTACTTGTCTATCACAGGCACCTGTCTTTTGAAAATCTAGGCTGATGTGAACGTCACACAGTCAGGAGAGAACGTGCAGAACTGGAGCCAGTCTTTTTTCAGTGGTGCTCAGTGACAGGACAAGAGGTGATGGGCACAAACTTCAACATAGGATGTTATATCTAAACATGGGGAGGAAGTTCTTTACTTTGAGGGTGGCAGAGCACTGGAAAAGGTGCCCAGAGAGGTGGTGGTGTTTTCTTCTCTTGAGACATTCAAAACCCACCTGGATATGATCCTGTGTGACCTGCTTTAGGTGAACCTGTGGCAGCGGGGTTGGACGAGATGATCTCTGGAGGTCCCTTCCACCCCCTATCATTCTGGGATTCTATAACTGGAAGCAAATGGTTTAATATTTTTGTTTGATTGTTGAGTTGTATTGGGGTTTTGGGGAGGTTGGGGGTGGTTTTGAGGGGTTTTTTTGGACAACCAGATATAGTAAAATGCCAAAAGCAAATTATTTGACCTGAAATAAAGCAACATTATGGGCCTATTTATGCCTGCCTAAAATTAATACTATAATACCAGTGTTAGCCTCACCTAAGGCAAAGCTACTAGCAAAGTAGGAGGAAGCCTCTAGCACGTAAAACAAGACATAAAGTACTTTATAGTCATGTACCTATAGGGTGAGACCTACATTCTGAAGATGTGTTTTCCCCACATTTTCTGGACTGGGCTACACACACAGAACGACAATCCAAAACGCTTTAGGGGAAACGGTGTCCTCCTCTTCAGTAAAATCCTACTAGAATGAGAAGAACTGGAACTTGAGATGGATAAATAAATTCAGCCTTGTCTGATAACTACATCTCTCTATGATTCTAACCTTTCACCATATAATCTGACACCCATATTGTATGTTTTGGTCTCTGAACAGAATGCAGTATAATGCAGTAATTTATTTACAACGTATATCTTCAAATACATTTCTTCTTTCATTTCCTTTACATAAATTTGACACTGATGTCACAAATTATAAGTATCCAATATCGTTCTCTCTCTGGTTGAAGCACATTATGGCAGCAGTTTTTCAGGGGGTTGTTTATGACTTTAATACAGAGGTTGCCTGGGAGTGAAAACTTTCGTCTGACTAGTATTGTTTAGGCAGGCAGTGCAATAACTATGGTTGCCCATAGTACAGGAAAAAATGCTCTGGTTCTGTTTCTTGTTGACAAAATACTGTATTTTAGGAAAAAAAAACCCACCACCAACAACAAACATTGTCCTGCATCTTCATATCATATAGTTTATGAAGAGAGGCAAATTTTTGCAGGGAGAACTGGGAAGGTATATTGAGAGAGGAAGAACAGAAAACGGATTGAGATAGAGAAAAAAGAGAAAATAGTTACTTTCTCTCCAAAGCAAAGAGAGCTCATCAATTCTTCCACCTTGGTAGTGCTGATTTACCATCAGTGTCCAGACTGCTGGCTTTATGTTATTTCCTTTGGCTGGGCATGTGTTACTGCTGGCACTGCAGTCTGGACTGGATCTGAGATAGGAAACTGAATGAAAACATAAACCACAATTTTGCTGGATTGCTCTTCAGCTGAAAGTTTCCTGATTAAGTTGAAAAACTGCCTCACAGAATAGTTGCCTGAGGTGGGCATGCTGTGAGATGAGGTGAAAGCAAGGAACAGCAGGCAGAAATGGGTTAAACTGGTTGTGCCTCAGAAAAGTATCAATACTTCACAGTCCTGCTGTGCTCCACTGCTGTGTGCCTCCCTGGTCTCCCCATGTCATTGTTATGGTCCTTAGTACAAGAATTGAGTGGCTGTTCTTCATGCCTCCTGAACATGGGAGCTTAAATAACTTTTGGTTTGGTTTGGTAAAGCTAACGATGTCTTTTTTTCCCCACTGCCCTAGTTGTGTCTGCTCTGAATAAGGCATGGTGTGTGAACTGTTTTGCCTGTTCAACTTGCAACACTAAATTAACACTCAAGTAAGTTTATTCATAAATATGATGCCTTCAAAATGTATCAGTGGTTTTCTTCACCATGTAGTTGTTGCCGCAGTGTAACTGTTACAGTATGAAAAACATGTAAGCACATTGAGAAAATATGTGCCTCTGTCTTCCTCTCGCTCCACTTAAAAATGTACAGTTCTTTCAGCTGTCTGTTCAGCTTTTCCTTCAGCTAGTCTTCTTAACTCTTCTCCTTTTCTGTCCTTTATTTTGTCTGTGTTTAACTCAAAAGGGATAAGTTTGTTGAAATCGATCTAAAACCTGTCTGCAAACACTGTTATGAGAAAATGCCTGATGAATTTAAGCGACGACTCGCCAAAAGGGAACGTGAAGCAAAGGACAAAGAGAAGCAAAAAAAGAAAAAGCCAATCTGTTTGTAATCTTCTTTTCCTTCTCACCACCACCTCTGCTTCTTTCTTCTTTGGTCAGTGCTAAGGATGCTTTTGGTTTCAGTTTTTACCAACATATTTTTCATACAGCTGCAACTTGAAATAGTAACTTGTTATTCCGTTATCTTTAGTCTGTTTGGCTCTGCAATTAGGTTCAAGAGGCTTTTAAAATATGTTAATAAATACAGACGTTTGGGTAAAAACTGTGTAATGTGCTCAACAGGGTATTAGAATTACTGTCTGCAGTGTATAACTTCGTAAAAGTAGCTTCATACGTTTAAATAGAGGTTGTAATTATTTTGCCTGTGCGCATTTAATAGGACACTTCTTTTACATTCTTTTTTTCACTGTACCTGCTGCTAAAACTTTGTCTGGTTTTTGCTTTCTCATTTTAGGAATAAATTTGTTGAGTTTGATATGAAGCCTGTCTGCAAAAAGTGTTACGAGAAGTTTCCCCTAGAGCTGAAGAAAAGACTGAAGAAACTAGCAGAAACTTTGGGAAGGAAGTAAAGACTTCATCTACTCTCCCTTTGGGAAAATCTTTCTTACCTTACTGGGGGGCTGCTTTGAGGCTGCGAACAGACAAGTGATGATGCCTGTGCCTTCTATGAAATTGAGATATCTTAAGATGCTCTGTTCTCTGTACCTGTATGCTTCTTTGTTGATAAACAGACCCTACTTCCAAACTGCATTAAATACCAGCTCACCTGAAAGGTTTCTGACCCTGATACTGCAGTGGAGTGGATGCAGGTGGCCCATTCTCCACAGTAACCTCTGCAGAATTTTACAGAAAGAGAAAAAATTTGCTTGTGAATATCTGCAAAAACAAACCGTGCAAATATATCCAACTTTAGTGGCATGTATGGTCGTTTATATTAATGAAAGCATTAACCTTCGTATTAAGCATGAACACAGGACTTGCCCAAGTCAAGTGACTTGGGAAAGAATCCAACATACTTCACTTCATGGAAGAATTCATGCTTGGATTTCAGGCCAAGTCATCTCTCTCATTAAGGAGCCGTGTTTCAAATAATTTGAAAAGCATCAGGCTTCTAAATACAGCCACAGTACAAATAACGTGCTTCTGACAGATTATACTTCCATGATGAATCTGTACATCAGGCTTAGCATGAAACACCTTCATAAAATATGTATTCCTATTGTGAGAAATGAGCATACTCAGAACTACTTGAATTTTGCTATATTCCACTCAAAAATAACACATTGACTTTTATATAGGCTTTTGCATTCTATTTGCTTTTTGTGCCTTACTCTACTGGACCATACGTAACAGTGTTCCATGAAAAACCATACGTAGTTTTAGTTTTCATTTCATATTTTTATGCAAAAACTATATACAAGGTATTTTCAAAAGATAACATACTTCTCCTTAATTATACGGGAAGTGAGAAGTATTTTATTTCAAATGTGAACAGCTGAGCTTAAAATTTAGCTTCTAGACATCATTAATTTTCATGCCATTACTGAAAACATGTGCTTCAATTAGCTGGCAATATTCGTTTTACACCTATGAGTGTAAATATGCAAAATTTGATCCTGCTAGGATCTATTTCTTTAGCCACCCTCAAGAACTGCCTTCACAAATCATCAGAATTCCTTATAACATATATTTAATCGTATTATACTATTTCAAATCTGTTTTATTTTTCCCTTTCTTATAGAAAATAAAGTTACTTAGAACTTCTCAATGGTACTACATTATGAAGTACGCAAATGGTTTTTTATTCTTATTTTTTTTTCATATTAGTGACTTCAAACTGATTTTATGAAATTACATCAGAGGAAGTAAATTTTTCTTTCCTGTTAATGAAAAATTAGTTGCTTTAGAACATTTTCTTTCCAGTCTCCTCAATAAAGGCTATGTTACTGAACCTTGTATCACTTAAGTGAGTGCTTGAGAAGGGTGGGGAAGCAACTCGGCTCCCTCGGGTCCCTGTGCTTTTACCTGTGACTGTATGTAAATTCTTCCTTACTATCCCAATTTAAAGGAGACATAAACTTTCCTGTAGTTAGTTCTTAGGTTTGTGAAAGAAACCACCGTTTGTTTCATGTAGAGCAGTTTGATTCTTCTGGGTATGTCCTGAATTGGCACAGTTGCTAGGGGTTCCTGAAGTGTCTCAGTTTAAAACACACACCTTCCTATGAGTTTTCTTTCTCCTCCTTTCACAGAATCATCTAGGTTGGAAAAGACCCATGGGATCATCGTGTTCAACCATTCACCCTACTCTACAAGTTCACCCCTAGACCATATCCCCCAACACTACATCTGAGCGATGCTTAAACACATCCAAGGATGGTGACTCAGCCACCTCCCTGGGCAGCCTATTCCAATATCCCACCACTCTTTCCATGAAGAATGCTTTCCGAGTGTCCAGTCTAAACCTGCCTTGTTTCAGCTTGAAGCCATTCCCTCTGGTTCCGTCACTAATTACCCGAGAGAAGAGACCAGCACCAAGCTAGGACTAGGACAACTATGCTGTCCTTTTAGGTAGTCGTAGAGAGTGATGAGGCCTCCCCTCAGCCTCCTCTTCCTCAAACTAAATAGACCTGGCTCCTTCAAACAGTCCTCATATGATTCATTCTCCAGTCCTCATATGATTCATTCTCCAGTCCCTTGACCAGCTTCATTGCCTCCTCTGCACCCGCTCCAGCACCTCCAGCTGTGATGAAGCTGTCACGCCAAACTTCCAGCCGGTGCTAGGTAGGGTATTTTTTTGACTATTTCACTCCACATAGTTACTGAATGCTGTAACAGTTCAGTAACTGACTGCAGTCCTGACTGTGTTCAAGACTAGAAAAGCTTAAAATGCCCCCAGAAAACGTTTACATAACTCATATGGTGGTTGTGTTGGGATGCTGGACTGTGCCATGGATTCTGTAGACCATACTCAGCAATGCTTCCTTTAAATGGTAACTCACTTCTTGTCTAGGAAAAATGTTGGTTGGAAGGGACCACCAGAGTTCAGGTAGCCCAACTGACTGCTTAAGGCAGGTATATCTTCAAAGCTGGATCAATACCAAAGGTCTTGCTCAGCCAAGCTTTGTCTCCACGTAAGGTTTCAGACCTTTGTGGGCAATATGTTCCAGTGCTTAATCCCCTCACGGTGGATTTTTTTTATTCTTGGAGTCCTATCTCGAGTGAAGGGTTCCCCAAGTCCATGCTGCTCTCTTAGGAGCTGTCTTTGGAGCGAACCATCATTGAAATAATACTCCTGGACATTGTCATGAAGACAATTAATTAAAAGCAGCTGCAAAACAGGGAGCAAGCTAGCAATTAGGTAGCCTAGGTAATTAGAGGTCTGGTGCTTAAGCTGACTTCCTGGCCTGTCAGGATTACAAATGTTTTGCATATCTGTGCATACCTTCCTGAAAGAGGCAGGGCACCTGCTAGGTGTCTCAAAAAGGCTGTGATCCAGAGATGCAGGAATGGATGCCTCAGAAGCCTTGTCCCTTTCTGCTGTGCAGGATCAATTATACACGGCCAGACATCCCTTCAGAAGCCCTGGCTTAGACTAACAGGAGGAAGCACTTCAGAAAGCCCAGTGGATGTGGCTGTAGAGGAAAGAAGGAGAACCTGAAGTCTTTTTGCCCCTGGCAGTGACAAGCCCTGTGCTCTGTTCCAACAGAGACAAGCCGAGGACAGTCAGGTTGCAGGGATAGCACCAGAGTCCACGGCTGTCCCACCAGCTGAGCTGCCTTCCTGGTCTTGTGGCTGCTGGGGACAACACGGGGGTGCCATTTTGAGCAGTGACCAGTGTCAAGGCACTGGACCTTGTCTGTACAAAGGCCATTTCCCATGCCGCCCCACAGGCTGAAAAGCAGTACCTTCCTCTGGGGAGACAGCTGAACCAACTCCAGTTGCTCTCCTCTGCACCAGCACCCAGACTTGTGTTACTTAGCCTGGAAAGTGCTGAGGAATTGTTCAGCAACCCCAGTTGTAGGCACACTATTCAAAGAAACTGCTGAAATGAACGCAAGATGGGCAATTCCAGCAAGCAGAATCCAAGGCTATCAGCTGGGAATTGCACCACGGGGCCACCACTGCTGCTCAGAACCACCAAAAACTTAGAGCTTCAACTTGGGAACTTCTGTGCTGAGGGTTGCTATCGTGGCATCTTTAGATCAGTGTTCCCAGTTGTACTTTGGATGACAAAAGAAGAGTGGAATTAACGCTATTCACAGTGCCCTGGAAAATCAAGTTTCTCACACAGCAGCTCAAGTACTTGGAAACATTTTCCAGAGTGCCAGATATCAGCGATAAGGCTCCTGCTTACAGATTAAATTTACAGTTTTAGATACAGTTTCAGGTGAGAAAATACCAACGCTTGGATCCACACACGGGAAGATGTTCTGTGACAGCGTACAGCCCGCGCACGACAGAAGTTGATCCGATAACAACAGAGCGACAATGAGTTTTGTTCCTTGACATTTAACGGGACGCAAAGCCGAGGAGCCAGCGCAGCATGGCTTCCCAAGGGGGCAGCTCTTACTCCCTGCCCTCACCCAGGCCTCGCTCAGGACGCTCGGGAGACCTGCGCCACTCACCCAGGGCCGGCTCCGGCAAACGGCCCCACGGAGGACGAAGAGAGGCTCCACCGTCACCCCGCTGGCCCAGGCCCCTCCGCCGGGCGACCCGTGACGGCGGGACCAGCCCCTGAGGACGCGAGTCCCGCCGCCTCAGCCGCCCAGCGCAGGCGCGCGCTCCCGCCCCCTCCGGGACTCATGCGCGGGGCGGGCGCACGCGCAGAAAGCGGTGCCGGTCGCAGCCCCGCCCCCGCGGCGGCCGTTGGCGGGGGGAAGCGGCCGGGCGGCTCTTGCGCACTCGCCGGGGTCTGAGCGATTTGTACGGTTGCGCGGCAACTTGCGTAACGTTTCTCCTTCCGTCTTTCCTTCTATGCGCCTTCTCCTGCGAAGGCGCCGGGTGAAGGCCGGCGGGGAAGGCTTTCCGCCGGGCGGGAGACCGGGCGCGGCCCCTGCCGCGGCGCCATGATGAGGCGCACGAAGCCCGAGGTGGAACGGTACGTGGCCTCCGTGGAGGCCGCCGCGCCTTCTTCCAGAGAGGTGAGTGTTGCCGGAGGCGGGGGCAGCCCTCGGACCTTCCGCGGCCTCCTTCTCCCTGCCGGTGTTCGGTGGGGCGGTCGCGGCTACTGGCGGCC
>JANHFX010007388.1:0-19135 GCA_027560015.1 Chloroceryle amazona
AGCAGCCGGGCGGGGCGCGGCGTGGCCGCGGGAGCCTCGGCCCCGAGCAGCCTTCGGGTGTCGGGGAGCCCTTTGGCCGCGGGTCCCTTCTGGCCGCGGGGCGTTTGTCCTGGTGCCGGGGCGGGAGCGAAGGGCAGCAGCGCAGCTCCGGCCTCTTTGTTCGAGGGAGGCTGCTGGAGTGGGTGGGGGAGCGGAAAGTCGCAGTGGAGGGTGTGGGAGCGAGAGAGAACAAGCGTGGGGCCGGGCTGCTTGAAAGCATCAGGACCCTATTGCGCCTTGATTTCATTTTATTTCTTTTTATTTCTTTTTATTCGGGGGGAGGGGAGGTATGAGGCAGGACGTGCGTTTGACGCATTCGCATTCAAGTTTCCACAGTCATTCACTGAAATCATGCAGACAGAAATCCCACGAAATGCGGATGGAGACCTCCCAACACAATTACGATCCTTCCCAAAAAGCAAACGCCATCTCAATTCCCATTCTGTGCAGCCTCTGTTACCACGCTACACAAAGTTCTACCGAATCTTGGCACTGGTAGTAACCGATGAATTATACATTTATTTATTTGAATGTTCAGTGTGCCGCTCCCAAGGAATAATCGGTGTGGATTGAAAGCGTTTATAACCTGGCCGTGGCACCCCTGGGAACAAGGCATGAGACAGCTGTAGATGCAAATAGAGGAAGGAGACGAGGGCTGTGGGAGTCTGGCCAGCCCTGCAGTGCCGAGCACGCCGTCCCCTCCCCACTGCAGCAATCTGGTAATCAGTATTGATAATTTGTAGTCAGTCGGAGACTTATCGCTGCAGAAGGCCCTGGTAGGAATTCTGTCACTAGGGTAGAAAGGTCTCTTTAGCCTTTGGGTAGTGATCTCGTAGCACAGAAATACAAAGGTTTCTGTAGCAAGCAAGAGAGATGCCTCGAGTTAGTAGGTTTGCCCAGAGACGGATTGACTGTGGCCAGTCTGCCTTTTAATAGCTGGTTAACAAGCTACCTACACAAACAATAAAAAGGAGTGGAGCTACCTAGCTCGGGTTTCTAAAAATGCTACCTACAGCAGGATTCAATTAAAAACGGAAAGAGGCGTTCTGAAAAGCATCTTCCCTCTTTAAACTCGCAAAGGTTAAGGATTCTCTTCACCATTTCTTTAAACATTATTCTTCCTTGTTATTTGTAGAGAAGATTTGGATCCAGACAGCCTATTAGATAAGCCACTTTATTTCAAGAGCTTCTTAAAGGCAAAAAAATCTTATTTTCCTGTGGAAAAATAGGCACATTCTCAGTCATAAACGTTTCCACTTAGTGCCAAATAAACTACATTTGTTTCATACTCAAGCTTCACCCAATAGACCAGTGAGAGAACTAGAGTGCCTGATTCTGCCCCTTTGAGCCCTGTATTTTGCAAAGTGGCAATAAAGGCAAGATCCTGCTGCAACTGGAGCCAACAGAACATTTCTAATCAGCTTAAGCTGGCCCACTATTATGTTTCTGGCCCTGGTCCAGCAAGGCACTTAAGTAGGTGTCTGAGTTTCAGCATGTGAATAGTCCTACTGGCTTTGGACAGAGCTCTTCGTATGACTTAGGCTACAGATGCTAAATACCTTGATAAGTCTGTCTTTATATTATGGCATAGAATATAAAATCAAGCCTCATTTTCTTTTAGGCTGTGTGCAGTAAAAGGTTTTCAAGTAAAGCTCCTTTGATTTACATAGGGATTTCAGCAGCTGCAGGAGCTTCTGGATTTCAGTACACCCAGAATGCTCATGAAGTTCTTCTGTTTAGTTTGCATAGTATATGGATGATGCACACCAGGCACTCACACCCAGCTATTTACTTATTTATTGATTTCTAAATGTCTCTTATTTTCAATTTCATAGAATACAACCACACACAAATTCTGGGGGCTTTTAAATTTCACCCTCCCCTCGATGAGATTTTCCAGATGAAAGCTGGATTGGATGGGTGGACTCCATCCAATACTCCCTCCCATACGGGATGTGTGTGTTACAGGGATCAGCAGCTCTTGCAGGTGGGGTCACTACGGGCCTGGAGCACCATGTACCTGGTTGGATAAGCTTTCGTAGGGAATGCACACGACACCGCGAGGGACATCGTGGTGATGCCACTGGAACTGAAAAAAAAGTGGCTGAAACCATTATTTCATTGTTTGCTTGTGGTGTTCAATTTAAAGAATATTTATTATGAAAACATCTTCAGACAATTGTCATACGGGAAGTGTCACTTTTGATTATGGTCCTTGTTTCTTTCAGAGGAAGTTGTTTAAGAGAAGTACACGGGATTTGTGTCAATAATGTGGTAAAGGCGTGGTTTAATTCAGAATTCCTTCAAGACAGTCAGGAACTGGGTGAGGTGACAAACGGATGGGATGATGAGGTTGCAGGAATTCAGGCAGCCCCAGCTTCCTCCTTTGCGTATCTCAACAAGACTGATCAAACTTGTAAAAGTACTTCAGAGTTGTTGTTACACTTTGTCGTTTGCACTTCAGTTACAAGATCAGACCTCGGTACTTAGTATGAGGGGTGCAGTACATTCTTGTTTTATCTGGTATGTAATCATAAATGGGTTGTTGAGTTTAACTGTTCCAGCGTTTTTAATAACTAGGCTTTCTGACTGCCTCTTGTCTGCCAGTTGCACTTGAGCAATTGCTTCATCTTCAACAACTGCACACGAGTTAAGCAGCATACAGCTGAATGCCAGGCTGCATTTGAACTGAACGTGCTCCTTTCCGTATTACAGAGTTTTTAGCAGAAGGTTTAAACCTTCTCCTTTTATAAATAAATGAACACAAGTCATCACCAAGTTACTTTCAACTGTCAGAAAATTACCTGAATAGACAAAATGGGAATTACTATGAGATGAGAAGGAATGTAGACAAGGTTCAGAAGTGATTTTGTTGTCTCGTAATGCTAACAGAAATGGGATTTGACAGAGACATCATTATTGCAGATTTTGTCAACATCTATCAGAAGAAATATTTCAATTAGTTTATTTTTCTGGTAATTTTGGTCATTAAGCAAATATAAAGTTGTTGACAAGTACAGTTCGCTGGAGAACTGAAGGATAACACCTATTGACATTCTTTTCCTGTTTTTAGAGTACATTACTCTTCCTGCTTTTGAGAATTGAGGCAGTGATAATTTTAAAACCAGTCCATATGGCTAAGAATTTATACTGCCTCATAGCAGTTCTTTACTTACCCTGTGAAGTGTACAGGCAGGAGCATGGAGCATCATCTATTCCATCATTTTATGGAAGAGATCCCATAACACACTGAGGAAACAAAAATAAAATTCAGCAGCTTGAACACTTCCAAAATGTTCTCTCACTTCCACCTCCATCACCTCTTTATCCCAATACTAGCTCTGGTGAGACTAAAGGCTTCTGTGTTTAATAATGTATTCCTGAAATTCATTCACATTGACTTTGTCAACTTGAATTTCCTTTAATTAATTAATGTTTTGTTTTGTTTTAGTTTCTTTGGTACCACATTGTACATTTCTGCAGATCACATTTTGCACACATTTTTTTTGCTATATTTATGTGTAATCTAACCTCATGGTTAGATTTTTCTCAGGTGACATCTGTATTTCTTTAGAGAAGGATCCTCCATTTTTGAATAGTCAAAAGGAAGAAGGGATGTTCATCACTCCTGAGAAACCTCAAGTGCTAGGTGTCTTAAAGCCAGCATCCTAAAAGAGCATCACTGCAAATAATTTATATAGTTGGAAAATTATCTCACTAAAAGCTTTGCTAAAGATCATACAGCAAGAAAGTCCCTCCTTGAACGGAAGGGACTTGAGGGTGCCTCCTACCCTTGTGACCAGTGGGCAGCATCACAGCTGGAAGTGAAATCCTCCAACAAGTCTTCTTGACGACTGTGCTTCCCAAGGCTGTGTCTGTATTGAGTACATTTGCCTTTCACCTTACCACACTTCAAAGGCCTTTATCCTGGCACTCTCAGTGGTTCTGCCCAGTGCTTTAAGGAGGAGCAAGTGGCACATCATGAACCAGCAGTGCTTGCGTACCTCTGCAGTAACTACCTTCAAAACATACAATCTTAGTTCTCCCTACAAGTCACCTTTATAAGCAAAACCAGTTGCTGTCATCAGGTGGCTCGTTGAGAACGTGTCTTCTTCAGCAGTATCCATGTGAAATCAGCCATGTCCAGCACAAAGTGTCTTCAGAGAAATTTGTTGTAGAGCTCAGACATGCCTCTCCCAGCCGTGGTTGAAGCCTGAAATCAGGTATTTTACAGCCAGGCCTGGGCAGATTTTTCAAATTAAATGGAATAATTTCCTGGCACAAAGTGCTAGAGCCTTGCAAACAAATACAGTGAGCACTTCTTTCGTTTACCACATGCATGTATTTTTCCCTAGTCATCTTACCAGAGTGAAATGACTTCTGCTAAAAGCTTCTTCAAAATTCAGCAAGAGGCAGCTCTCCAGCCAAAAAACTATAGACCAAATCGTAATTTAACAAAGTGATGTTCAGTGGAAGGAGGACTCCCATACTTTCTAATTCAGTGGAAGAAAAAAGTGGCACTAGACGGACAACAGGCACGGCTCACTGCTGTATGGGTCACACATTTAAGGTGCTAAGATGTACAACAGCCAGGAACACCAGTCTTGCTGGAGTTACATTCTAAACCAGTGGAAATCTGTGGTAGTAGACCCGTGTTGATTTATCTCTAATGATCCCACTTTTTCCACCTTTAAGTCTTCCAAAACATCAGGTTAGGAAGGAAATAGGTCCTTGTTTTTAATCTTAAAAAGTCATTTATTAGCTACACGAATAAATGAGAATTTGATTATAGAGGAAAACAGGTTTTTTAATGCAAGAAAAAGAATTGGATTACACAATGAAAAGAGAAAAATCAGGCTGTTACAAGTTGCCATTTGGATATCTCCAGCTCCTGCTACTTCTACAACATCTTGAAAAATATGATGGCCAAGCCAGTCCTGGAAGTTTGAGAAGTCTTTTATAAAAAGTGGGCTGCACAACATGAAAGAAGTTCTGATTTGTCTTTAATGACAGACTGTTGATGCTGGGATATGGTGGTGCACAGTGCCCTGAAAATCTGGGTATTACAAGGGAACAGCTTTGCTTAGTCTAAAAGAGCCAAGCACCTGAGCCACACAGAAACACAGGAGCATCTCTTCAGGGATCGACTCCTCATGTGGTTAATTTAGCAGCAGAACAGTATCTGAAGTCATCAAAATCATTTTCTGTGCAAGTGGAGCCAGTACTGCAGAAAAATAGCTACAGAGAGATAAATAGACTGAGAGCAGAAATGAATTCCAGAAAACTTCAGTATTATTTCAAAACAGGAGAAAAATCACTACGTGGAAAAAACTATAAAAGAGAGAAGAAGAAGAGAAAGATGGAAAACCAGAGGTGGCTCATGGAAGACTTAATTGGGAGCAGTCACATTACTGAAGGTCCCTAAAAATTGTTGTAGCACAGACATCTATGCATTAATTATACATCTTTTAAAAATGGATGTATTTCTATTACGCAGATCTGAGCAAAGCTACTTAAAACACAGGTCGTTTCCTCTGACCAGTGGTTCATGTTCTATTTTTATTGTGGTGTCAGTTTCAACAAAAATAACCCACCAGCAAATGTTCTCTCTCAGCCATCTTAATCAATTCTGAATAATACACTAATTTCTTTATATCATCAGCATGGTTTCAAAGAGGAGGCTGTCAGCTTTATTTTTCTTGTTTCTTTTTTTTTTTCTCTTTCATTTTACACATCTAATTACAGTACTCAATAATATTTATGATCTCTGCCTAAATATGATGACTTTTAGCAATGTGCTGTTGAATGGTACCATGATTTTCATAATGGAGGCAATCGGTTGTTTGAATATATGCGTAAAGATAGAGCAAGATACAATAGTAGAAGTATAAATCAGGTAATTAGCAATAATAGCTGCATAGCTCGTTTACTTAAAGATCATACAGAAAAATCTGAAAGCCATATTCATCTTAGAAAGCCCCCCAGAAAGCATAAAACTTCAATGCACTATGGTCAAAGAGAACGGTTTTGTTGACTTAAAACAGGGCTTGGATTTCATCTGTGAATTACCAGACTTCTAGCAAAACAGTATTGATCAGCTCAAGAGCAGGACTGAGAAAAACTTGAAGCTGTTGTAATGAATTTTACTGGGAGTTCAGAGGAGTTTGTAACAGATTGATGCAGGACATGGGCCATGTCTTCTAGATGGGCTGCTAGAGGACTGCTGATAAATGGCTACAGTTCAGTGGGTGCTCAGAGCTGATGCTTTGCATGTGTTTTTTGCTCAAGCAAAGAAAGGTTGTGACAGATTGGAAAATGTTTGTCACCTAGCAGGAGTCAAGGTTATTGGAGATTTCATCCATCACTTCACACGAGTCACTTTATTGATTGTTGTCACTGCCCCAATCAGTTTTGCTTAAAAAAAAACAACCCAAAGAATGTCCAATTAGATAAAACTCTCAGATTTATTTTCTGATCTGGATTAGGTCTTAATTTTAACATTACATGTTTTCAATTGTTTCCGACTTCTGGTTAAAATAGGCACATTTATATCCACCTGCTCTATTTCCAGTGTGGTTTTAATGGTTTTACTCAGTAACAAAACTTGCAGAGACTCCACATTTGTTATGCTACATAAGTTAATACTCACTGATGGCCTGACTGCTGATTTATTTGCCACCATTCCAAGAAAGAAATGATCATGTAGACTCCTTGAAATATCCAAAATCCTCCCAGCGAGATAAAGCCAAAACCTGAAAGAATGACAATAATTCTCTTTATTTGCTTTAGTATCTCTTTTTTATTGCCTGTATCCATTCTGTGAGGCCCATTGCTTGCTTTGAAAGCAAGCTCAAATGCTGTGAGAGTTTTTACCAAAGCCGAAAGGGTACTTGGAAGAGTCTCAATTTGAGGACCTGCCTAAAGGTTTTTTTCCTTGTTGGAGTGCTGCCCCATGTTAGAAGTTAAGGCCAGAGGAAAAGATGAGTTTTACAGCATCTGCTTTGTCTCAACATGGCTGGTCAGGGAGCTGCTGGCATTTTTGCTTACTCTCTGCATTGCTGTCAAAGTTCTTCAGAACTCTTTGAACCAAAGAATTTCTCCAAGGATGAACACACCTTTGCTAGCCTTCCTACATAGGGAGCCTCTTAATTAGGGACTCAATTTCTCTAACTGAAGCAATGTAGTCCTTTGGAATCACTTGTCATTAACTAAATACAGCCCCTTCCTCGCACATTTATCCACCTGAGTAAACTCTTAATTGTACAAAAGCATTTAAATTTCTATAGTCCTCATTATGAAAAAAGAACAAAGGAGTTGAGCCATGCAATACAAAGCACCAGAGTACAAACCAGAGTGTCAGGGCATCTGCAACACGGTTTCTGTTGCCGTGCCTCCTTGGGTGTAGAGCAGAATCCTCCACAAATACAGGTTACGTCAACTGGCAAACTCTGATACCAGCCAGCTTTATACAGAAACTGAAAAGTCATTTGCTACAAGCTTATTTTGTTCTGGCATTCAAATTTTAAATACTCGTATTAATTAACACAATTACAATGTTCATGCTGTTGTCTGTATTGTTGCAAGGAACCCTTCTTTTGGAAGTAATCTACTTACACATGTCATTTGCAGTTGTGTATAGAAAGCAAACTAATGCCTTTAGTCAAACAGATGAAAAATCCTTATTTTAGCATGTCCCACAACATTAAAATTCCATTCCAAGCCCAGAAGAAAATTGGATTTTTCCAACTGTCTCCTTTCATTGTCTTCTGCATTTTGACATGTAGCTGTTAGTCGTGGCAGCCGGTGAGAGTGATTCTGTAGCATAGATGCAGTAGCACATACTTGGCTTTGGGTTAAGTACACTAAATGCATGCAGATTGCTCAAGATCAGGCAATAAGCTTATGCAGAAAAAGCTTTATATATACACATTTTTATGTATAAACTAAATAATGAATGCTTCCATGTGATTGC
Source organism: Chloroceryle amazona (assembly GCA_027560015.1). NCBI lineage: Eukaryota > Metazoa > Chordata > Aves > Coraciiformes > Cerylidae > Chloroceryle > Chloroceryle amazona. Next base: position 8,012 of record JANHFX010007388.1, read on the forward strand.
TGTTCAGGCACTATAAAATGGGGATTTTAGTCTCCTCAGTAGTTTGAGGAGTACCTTCCACAGCCCTGACAGCAGCATATTGTCTCTAAACTGGATTCTACTGGTAATTACGGTGTGAAAAATATAATTGCAATAGGTTCCACATCCAGTGAGATGACTCAGCAAGCAAGGAATACATTTAGTTGCTGAAATGTAAATCCAATCCTACTGCAAAATTTAGTTGCATTTATCCCATAAAATATAAACACAATTTTCTACTGAGCTGATTGCCCTCATATTTTCTGTGCCTAAAACCAAAATGACACCTTGGAATTGAATTTGTTTATTATTTTCTGAGCCTTATGTTATGCCTAACTAATACTTTGGACTTCATCAGTTTGAAGCACAGCTTTTAAAATACTGAAGACATCAAAGGTGTCTCCACTTTGGAATGGCACAGGGTGCCTGTTCATGAGACTTGTGGTTGCAGCCCCTAGGTAAGTTACAAAAAGTCACATTTTATACCTGACTGACAGCTCTGTTAGAACCACATGTATTTTCTGATCCCAGAAAAACGGCAAGGACCAGCCTGCCTGTTAATGGAAACTGGAACTGTAGCAGTGCATCTCTGTTCCCACGACTGACGTATTCCACAACAGCTGAGACTCCCAGAATGATGAAAACAGAAAAAGTTGGATTCCTTACCCTTTCTTTCTTAATTGCCTGCTTTGCTGAAGCATTTTGGGCCATTCCTTTGCTCGCTGCTGCACCAAGAGCTTGCTTTCTGAACATGTAGGTGGTTCTGCTAAAAATTTGCTCTCTTGAGAAACTCAGGATGGCTTTGAGAATAATTTGATTGTAATCTCTGTCCAAAGACAGGAGGAGAGGGATTTCATAACATAACTGAAATAATACAAATCCAGAAAGGATCTGCTGTGTCCAGATGAAAAGAAGCAGTAGCAGAACTCCTACTGCAATTTTGAAGGATGGAAATATGCTGGAATCCTGTCATTACTCTCTAGGTGTGATAATGCACAGCCAGCGTGGAATAAAATGCCAGCCAGTGTCAGCAAGAGGTGCATGGCTGGGTGATGCAAGACCAGGAGGAGTTTGCTGAGCCTTTAGAAAGGGATCAGGGTGATCCAGAATAAAGTTGGTGGAAGCCACCAAAGAGATTGTTAGGAAAAACTGAATAAATGCTGCTATTCCAAACACACAAAGGCAGAGTGTGAGATCCAGAAGAAGAAAAGAAATACTGACAGCCAGCTCTGTCACAGCCTGCTCTAGTAACCCAGTCTTGCTGTGCTAAGACAGAACCCATAGCACGATTCATACCTTGGGAAGATGCTGTTTGATCACAGAAGGCTGCATAACTAAACCATTCATTGGTTTTCGCTGTCACTCGAGGGACTGTTTCACCAGCCAGCACCTGCATTGCCTGCAGCATTCAAAGAGACAGCCTGTGCCTGTGCCAGTGGAGGTGTCACTCATCCAGAAATGAGGAGACCTGTGTTCTCCTTCTCCATGAAGCTTTCCTACACAGAGGATCTGTGACCCAAGGCAGGTTTTTTTCACCTCTGGGGCATTGCTCCCCCAGCTTCCTTTGCCTGTGTCTTTCTCACTTAGACCGTAAGCGCTCTGTCATAGGATGTTTGCATCCAACATGTTTGTACAGAAAGTAGTGCAGATCTCAGCTGGGCCTCTGTGTGCTCGCTCAATACAATAATGAGATGACCTTAAGAGCATACTGAGAGACAGAAGCCATCTCTGATAGCCTAGTCCCTGACCCAAGTGACCTCAATCCATTGAACAATCCACCCATCCAGTCCCTATCTCCAATCTGTACCTTCTCCATCCAAAAGAGAAGGGTGTTGTGAGGGACCATGTCAAAGCAGTTGCAGAAGTCCAGATAGATGACATCCATGGCTCTTCCCCTTCTTGACAAACCGAAAGCTCTAGCACCTGAAAGGCTGTTGTGGTAAAGGGTCCTGTAAAGGATGGCTGTGGTAGGTGTTTCCTTCTTCACCTAATCTTGCTTCTTGCTCCTGCAGCCTCTTGCAAAGCAGAAAACAAAGCAGGTTTTTATTTCAGTCTCAGAAAGCTGGCTGTGTCGCAGGTGCCTGGCAAGGGAACACAGGGCTGACCTGTGTTACACGTTGCGTATTTTGACCATTGGCAACGTGCCAGTTTCTGTTTCCTTCCAGCTGTGCAGAACTTCAGGATCTAGTTGGCTAGTAGGACTTGAAGGGTCAAACATCAGTAACACTTTGTTACATGCAGGCTGAATTCGGTAAGAACAAAATGAACCAACAGATTTGCCTTCATCCTATGTTAATTATAAGTAACATTTACACTTAATCTCCCTGCTTTCCTGTGTTAAAAATAGTCCTGCTTGTGACTAACGGTCTCTGCTGCGACACAGCAATCTGTTTTAGCTGTGCTTTGCCAAGGAGCAAAATATGACCCAAATTGCCTGTGGCCCATCAGTCAGGACAGATTTTCATTTTACAGTGCAAACTGTAACAAATTCCTTACAGCTATTGGATAGCAGATGAGAATGGGCAGGGTGGGCTTACCAGTGTTTTCCCTCATCTTCTATTTCTCCCAGCAGTAAGTGGTTGCTGGCTTCTAATGGCAGTCCTAGCACTCTCCTTGCTAGTTCCCTCAGTGGGCAAGTGAGCTGCAGGACTGGCGAGGGACAAATTTTCTGCTGCTAGTGGAGGCATATGGGATAGATCTGAAGAAGCATCTTGTTTGAGATCAGAAGAGCACTTTCAAAGAGAACCATCAGAACACCCCAGCTGACCATGCTTTGGTTCGCACTGCAGAGCAAGCTGAGTGCCCAAACTGGTTTACTTAGTAGGTAAATGAAGCTGGAAGATGTGCATTAGCAGTATATCTACTATGCTCTTGGCACTAAGGGTTGTTCAGACCATGAGAACAAACTAGTCTAAAGGCAAGACCCCTAAAACATGCACAGCACGAGCGTGGAGTCCTTAGAATAGTTTCCCTCCAGAGATCCAGTCCCACTGTGCTTCCCTTCTTGCTCCTGCGGACGTAGCAAGATCCAAGAGATCTTACCTGGACTGACAAGAGCCCGTGAAAGAAGAGGACAGAAATGTTCACCCAACACAGGCAGTGGTTTCACAGTATCTAAACACTGCTGTCAAAAATAATGCCTGAAGTTTGAGAAAATGGTGAGACTGGCTTAAAACTATAATATTAGGGTGCATTTGGGACTCATTTGGAAAAGAACCTCATGCATTCTTGAGTTTCAAAGCTATCTGAGTTTCTTCTCTGAAGCCGTCAAAGCTTTTAGGGGCATTAGATAATATTTTGAAGGCTTTCTTTGCAACTCTGAATTTATTTTCTAAAAAATCCATGAGGTTTTGAAATAATCACACAGCATCAGAATTTAAAAAGTCCTTTAAACACTGGGTATTCAGAGCAAAGCTTCAGGAATTGCTACTGCTGAAATCACTTCTTGTTTTAGCAAAAATCAATCTTCTCTTTCCCAGCTTTGAAGCTTTTAATGCTTATAAACAGCTAAATCTGGCTGCGTATAGAAGATTCCATTGCTGAATTTTGTCGACATTGTTCTTTCCTAGCATTTTCCCTCTCAAAAGCTTTTGTAGTGTTACAGTTGCCGTCGTTTACTTTCCTTCATTTAATTTGCACAGTTAATGGGATGATATGTACCCTACGTGACTGCACCAGGAGTTATGCAAATTAGCAAACCAGTTGATTGGGAAATGAACTTTGTTGCAGTCACTGCTTCTCTTCAAGGGCTTTTAAAAGCTTAGGTGAGACAGAAAATCTTTGTGCCTATTTCAGTTAACATAAAAATGTCCTGTGCATATTTCACAGAATCATAGAATCGTAGGGGTTGGGAGATCATCGAGGCCAATCCCCTGCCAGAGCAGGATCACCCAGGGCAGGACACACAGGAGCAGCTCCAGGTGGGGCTGGAAATTCTCCAGAGCAGGAGACTCCACAGCCTCTCTGGGCAGCCTGGGCCAGGCTCTGTCACTCTCGCAGTGAAAGTTTCTCCTCATGTTGAGGTGGAACCTCCTGTGTTTCCCCTTGTGACCGTTACCTCTCCTCCTATCCCAGGGCACCACTGACAAGAGCCTGGCCCCTTCTGTTAGACACCCATTCTGCAGGTGTTTGTAAACATCCATAAGATCCCCTCTCAGTCTTCATTTAAACAGCCCCAGGGCTCTCAGCCTTTGCTCAGCAGAGAGATGTTCCAGTCCCTTCAGCATCCTCGCAGCCTCCGTTGGACTCTCTCTGGTATTTCCCTGTCCTCCTTGAACTGGGGACCCCAGAACTGGACACAACACTCCAGATGTGGTCTCACCAGTGCAGAGTAGAGGGGAAGGAGAACCTCTCTTAACTTGCTGGCCACACTTTTCTTCATGCACCCCAGGAGACCATTGGCCTTCCTGGCCACAGGATACATTGCTGTCCCATGGAGAACTTACTGTCCACCAGGACTCCAAGGTCTTTCTCCATGAAGTTGCTTTCCAGCAGGTCAGCCCCTAACCTCTGCCGCTGCAGGGTGTTGATCCTTCCCTGCTGTAGGACTCTACACTTATCCTCATTGAACTTCGTTAGGGTTGCCTTTGCCCAGCTCTCCCCTCTGTCCAGATCTCGCACACTCTCTGCCTTCATCCAGGTCATTGATGATGTGCAATAAGACTGATGATGTGCAATAAAACTGACCCCTGGGGAGCACCACTAGCTACAGGTCTCCTGAGCTCTAATGTTCAGCCAGTTCTCAACACATCTCACGGTCCTCTCTTCTGACCCGCACTTGCTGAGCTCACCCACGAGGATGTTGCTGTCTTGCTGGCTTGCTTTTTAAATACAAAATGTTTCTTTCTGAGAGAACAGGCTTTTCTTTTTTAATCAGACCAGTAACTGGGCTAGCATTACTGTGCTTCTGGTGTTTGGGTTTTTAAATGTATGGCAGTTTAAGGAAAGAGAAGCTGAGCAAAAGAAGGGCTCCTGCTACTCAGTGCTTCCAAATAAGCCGTTCTTTGCCGGGTCAAGGGGGACAAGTCAATAAAATGCGGATGCTGGATGCCTGAGGAGTTGTGGAGCTCTTCAGTTCCTCTGAGGCCCTCAGCTCTTAATGCCTCCAACAGGAAAATCTTGTCACCATGGCAGGTTGTTTGCTTCCCAGGGTTGCAGCACCCTCCAGAACTTTCTGTGAGTATTCAAGCCAAGTTTCAAGTATGGTTGAAGGACTTTCTAGGGCAAGTGCAGACTAAATCAATACCATGAAAAAAGAAAATGTAATGCTTGTAAAGCATGGAAAGTCACCCTAATTCTGCTGGTGGCCAGAATGACAATGATTTTGCCAGCGTGCTTTCAGTGCAGCTATTGTACTGAAAGGTAAGAGAGCTCAGCACGTTCTTATCTTTCTCCAGACATGTTTTGCAGGTGACAAGCTGAGAGAACAAACACCTCTTTCTAATTGTTTTAAAGCTGTTAGAAAACAAGACATATTCAATGTCAAGCAAAGATAAATAAGGCAGGATTCCTACGACACTGCTCTGCATGCCTCTCTGTGCTAAGATATTTTAGGGTATAGTTGTAGCAGCGACTGAGCAGACCTTGTACAAGAAAGGTTGCATGACAACTTCATGTGCATCCACAATTAAAGATCAAAGAGCTTAGTAACATCAAGAGTTAGTTTGGTCTAATCCGTTAAGTACAATACTTTCAGCTGCACTTGTATTTTAAGGCACGGCAGCAAATAAAAGTGTGTCTGCCCCTGTCGATCTGGTTTTGATCGTGGCAGGGATTTGTGTGCTCCAAGATGAATTCCGAAGGGCCTAGAGGCATTACAAAGTCAGTAATGGTAACACCATAAAGGTGAATGAGAAGGGTATTTATTGCATCAGCTGATACACACTAAACCCCAGTATGGCAGCAACATACTTTGGCCAGTAAATGAGGAAGAAAAAGCTTTATTTCGAGTAATTACGCATATTAAGGACATTATGCAAAGGAGTTGATAAATATATGCTCATTTCTGGTTTTATTTTTAATTATCTGGATGACATTTTCATTTGTAACAGATAATGTCCTTAGCATCTGCCTATGGCAACACATGGGCAGTGTTTCAGAGCTGTTCTCAATTGCATTTGGATACGTCAGAGAATTTGTAAGAGCTTCATGTCTCTCCCACCTGCCAGGAGAGAGTGGAGTCATGGCACTCTTCCAGTGCTAAATACATTTCCCAGTAGCCAGATTCACTTGTATAAATAAGAAAAGACTCTCTGCATTACACCCAAGGCTGAGGTCACGTAGGAGATCAGAAGCAGTCTCTGCAGGACCGAGCATCTCATGTGTCATTTGATAAAGGCTCAACATTCAGAAGAAATATTCTAGAGAAATCTGTCAGGTGGGTGACAGAGCAGATTTGCTGGTGGCCGGCCAGTCGCCTCAGCTAGAGATTCACTGAGGGAAGTGAAGTGTGCTAACAAGACCTCTCGTTTCAGCTTACAAGGAAAAGATGAAGGAGCTGTCCATGCTCTCTCTGATCTGCTCCTGTTTTTACCCGGAACCTCGCAACATGAACATCTATAAATATGATGGTGAGTGACTTTCACTGGAAATCACCCTGCATTCAGGTAACGTGCTGGTGCTGGGAGGTGCCTCGGTTCACCATCCCAGGCTGCAGTGGATATTTTGCTAAATTAACAATTTATTTGCTGGTTTTGCCTGTTGCTTTCTACCGATTGTGTATTACCCATGATGCTAGAAACTGTTCCTAAGAGCAGCTAACTCAAGTCTTCAAGCTAGCCCTCTCGTACTGAGCTGTGCTGTTCCTATTCCCCATCTGAGAATTAGAGCTCTTCACAGCTGACATAATTCCCAAGGAAACCAGGAAAAGATGAAAGCATGCTTAAAAAAATTAATCAGCTTGGGCACCGCTCACAGGGGATGTGAAATGACACAGAAGCCCAATAAGCTTCCAAAACTGCTGTAAATTTTTATCTTTATGAGATTAAGGTATAATTAAGCTATTACAGAGAAAATGGAATATACTTTTTCTGAGAACAGTTTGCAGCACATAATCTGCCTTTGCATTTAAAACACCCGAGGCAGAGATGCTCAATCTTTTGTCCGTACTTCTGATCCTACACTAAAGTCAGTGCTTCGCTCCTCGGTGCCGCTGAGGTATTGAAGGGCTTACCATTTCTCACTTTATTGTGCAGATATGGAAGTGAAACAAATCAACAAACGTGCCTCAGGCCAGGCCTTTGAACTGATCCTAAAGCCGCCATCTCCGGTCTCAGAAGCACCACGAACTTTAGCTTCTCCAAAGAAGAAAGAACTCTCTCTTGAGGAGATCCAGAAAAAGCTGGAGGCTGCAGAGGAGAGGAGAAAGGTATCTTTCCTTAAAAAAATGCTACTAATTACACCTGACTTGGTGTACAGCCAAGTTTCATGTCCATTTGTGTGTTTTCCATTGTCACCACCGTGCAGTGGCCTGCATGGACAAAAATTATTAACGTGCTTAAAGAAACAAATCAGTTTATTTTTTTTCCAGCAGCTTGCAAACAAACCTCACTGGTTTTGATGCTTGGGAAGTAAGCATCACAAAGCACATAGCTTTGGACAAGAGGCCAAAGTGGGTTCAAATGCACATGCTTACCTCATGGGGGATAAGTTGTTCATTCAGAGCACCTGTAATTGCTGCTGAAAACCAGTGCAGTTCTTCTGGTGCCAAAGAGATGGATGTGCAATTCAAACAGCTACTGTCTGGGCTCCCAGATCTTGACTTCTTGTAGTGCCCATGGAAATTACTCACCAGGGCTGCCTGAGGCAGCTAAAATGTCTTATGTATGCAGTATGGAGGCATGTCAGTCCTGAATAAAGAGAGTGCTGGGCCATTCACCACACGCTTGAATGAAGACACAGCTACTGAGAGAGGCATTTCTAGCAGATGGCCTCAATAGTACTGAAGTTGGCCTTTAGGGTTATCTACAGTCAAGTCTTTTCTCCTTTATGTATGAGCTTACCCATAATAGCAACACCCACCCTATTTGAGTTTGTCACATAGGGTTTCACCTCTTCACAAAAGTTAGCACAAATGCAGGCTGCGTGCAGCAGGGAGTGCACAGAAACTGTTTATTTGGTTTTCATCATGACTGATGTGTTGAGGAGGTCTTTATTTAAGTCAGAGCTATCTCAGATGGCCATTTTTGTGTTTGTTTTTTTTTCTTCAGAAGATAAAAGGCCAAACTCCAGATGATCTAAGCTAAACTCAAGATGGGGTACTATATTGTCCTGGTTAATCCGTGTTTCCTTTTGCTGTGGCACAAAAGGAGAGTCACAGGAGCCAAGGAAGGCTCAGGAGCCGTAGAAGACCTTTCTGTGTCCTTCAACCAGATGATCAATGTCATTTGGTGGCAAGTCTGCTTGCACCAGTTAAATTGGAGTTAGAAACCCCTTCCACCTGCTCATGGAGTCCCTGGTAGAGGGGTATCTGAAAATGAAACATGCTCAGATCTCACTAAGCCTTTCGTTTATCTCTTAATGATATTTGTTACTCAAATTAATGTTCACAGGATCTTTTCCAGATATACAAAATACGTACAGAAGAGCAGGGACAACAGATAAGCCACAGATAGCACATGGAGCAGCTCCAACCAAAGCAGCTCCGTTCTCCCCTCACTCTTGTCAGACCCGATCAGGGTTCCTTCCAAGAAATCCGGTGGAGTCGTTACACCGGTGTATGGTGAGGTGTGAATCCACTCAGTAGCCCTGAATTACTCACAGACCCTTAAAACCCAGCCCTCAGGTTTGATTTGCAGTGCAACCTGCCTGTGCTGGACCTCACTAATTGGAACAGCTCATTTAGATGAACACTGAAGTGTTGCTGTGTTTACCATTCCCACTGCCTGGCTAACAGCAGACTCTGCTTCCAGTGCACACACATCAGCACTAGTATTTCTTTGAAAGAAATACTTGTGCCCGAGCATTCCTATCAGTAAAAGGACGTGACTGGATGTGAAAGGGATGTGCACGTGCACGAGCACCTGCCCAGGAGTACGAGCTCTCACCCACCCAAATGATGAGAGGCCCCAAAGACTCGATCTGTGAAGTGCCTCTGTACTGAGTACAAACCCTTGAGTAAAGATACAGACACAGAATGAAATGGCAGCAATTAAGAAGCCTGATATTATGCATATTCTTAGTGGGAAATATAAATTGAATGTCCCATAGATTTCATTTCATTGATTTCATTACTGTTCATTTCTTCCTGAAGAAAAACTCATTATGCTGGTAATCAGTGATAGCAATAGAGACACCTGCCATTTCTACCCCTTGGTACCATATTCATTCTGAATGAACATAGAAGGGAGTTATTTTAACAGAGAAGATCCTTCACATTAGCACTGCAGCAGAAATTGCTGGGAAAGGAACAAAGAACAGAGCAAAAAACTTCATTACATCATTGCTGAAATCCCTGGTGCTTTCACATCTCAACTGTTTCCTTCACTTTTAGCCTGAAAAAAAAAAAGAGCATAGTGCAGAGAAGGATAAAAAAGCAATCAGAGGAATAGAAAATCTTCCATAAGAAGATAAATTAAATAGTCCACTTTCCAGCTTGGAAAGAGACAACAGATGAGAGATAAGATAGAAGTCTACGAAGTCATGAATGGTAATGAGAAGATGAATAGAAACAATTATATTCTGTTTCACAAAATCCAAAGGGGAAGAAATACTCAATGAAATCATCAGACAGCAATTTCAAAACAGAGAGAGCGAAGCACCTTTTCATGTGTTGCTTAATCAAGCTATATTTGTTATCAAAGACTATTTAGAGATTATTGAAATACTCTTTTATTTCAGAAAGATAATGGCAGAATTGACAGAGCACTGTCTTGTAGGCTATAACTCCATGAATGCAACCTCTGGCTCAGAAAATACCTCACTTGGTGACTGCTGAAAACTGGGAAGCTATACATAGCTATGTGTGTGTGTATCAAAGAGAGGACAGGGCAGATTTGCCCACATTCATCTGCATTTTCCCTAAGCATCTTTCATGTTCTGCTGCTAGCTGAAGAAGGCAGGCTTTTCCCGGCAGCCAGTATGGCAGTTGGTACCATACATTTCCATCTATGTACAGCAGCTGTCGGGCATGACCAGTCTAGATCATGTCCTTCCAGCACAGTTCTAATTAAAATCAAGTATAACTAATGGATGAGAATTGCCTTTCTGGAAAAAAATACTAATTGATTTCACACTGTTTAGGAATTAGGTTCTGCTCTGTTAATTAGGCAGTGTTCATTAATTTCCAAACTCATGAGACATCTACAGCAATAGATGCACTTCAGCAGTCTCCTGCTTCTGCTGGTTCCTGTTTACCATTCTTGTTTATTCCCTTAGAAGCTTTGACATGGCTCTGTGCTTTTCTCCCCATCTTTCTCTACCTCACCTGGCAGTCATGACCTCCTACTCTCAGGCCAAACTGAAACTTTCACCTGAGGCTTTTTTTTCCTTTTGCATCACCCAGTGAGACCCATTTGGGCTAGTTAAAGATTTGTCCTTTCCATTTATAGAGTGTTCTCTACAGCATGCTGCCATTATCCCATTATTGTTTGGGCATATGTGAGCTGTATTTTTCCACCTTTGTGGATAATCAGAGGAATCTTTTCATCCCTCCCACTTAGAAAATTAGAGCACAGTGACACGGTGACATTGTGTGCAGCAGAAGTTTATTTCTTACAGAATCTTTAGCATTTATCAGTTCTTACCCATTGGCCTTGAATGATCAGCAGTTATTACCCTCAATGTACAGACATCAAGCCATATGCCAAATGATACATCTTTATTGCCCTTGTTTAACTACTAGCATAAAAATGGACCACTAAAGGGACACCCATTTCTACTAGACTTTGAATTAGGGGAGAGAAATCAAATGTAGCTAAATCCTTTTAATGGCTTTCTTCTAGTGGGATGAAACTGAATCGGGCTCGTCCCCAGTGCTTCGGGCTACCAAGAGTGCAGAACGGGCATATTTTAAGACTTCCCTGCTGTTGGATATAAACTTATTGTCAATACCATTCCTATGAAATGCTGCAAGATAAGCCCCAGGTGTACTTGGCCTGGGCACGGCTC
>JANHFX010007388.1:19434-42754 GCA_027560015.1 Chloroceryle amazona
GGCTCGCTGTGCTCCTCGCAGCGGGCAGGCAGCCCGCGGCATCTTTGCCAGCATCACAGCCCCATTCTGCAGCAGGCTTCAGCCCCCGGCTCGCTGCCCCTTTCAGCCAGCCCCGCAGCCTGCCCAGAGGCACTTCTTAATACTCCTGATCCATCTCTCCTCACCAGTGCTTTATGCTCTTGGGGGAAAAGGCTTTGCTAAGGCTGGGAAAGTGGCGGAGCTGGGGGGCAGTTTCTCCCCCCAAGATATTGGATGTGACCTACAGAACTGTCACTCCATGTAGGAGGAGAGGCAGGGAAGGAACTGGCACCTTCCCTTGCAAAAGTGAAGCTTTCTGTTGTCTTCCAGCTCCTTCCTGTTCCCCTCTTGGTTTCCCACCAGATTTGTAAGCGAGCAGGATGGGAAGGAGGACAGGCACTGCCTGAGATACTTACCTCCCATCTTGCCCATCTGCTGTTCTCCCTTTCTGTTGCTGCTGGCCCTCAGCTGTGTTTGTGCAGAGAGGCAGTGCAGCATCCAGTGCTTTCCCATGTAAAGGTCCCAGTAACACGTGTGGAATCGGCACCAGAAGCTGATGTTTCGGCCACATTTTGATGTACACCGTAGCATTTTCCACACATGGTGCTTCACCCCGAATCTTTACTACAGGTAGGCAGAATTGCGAGCCACTTCACAGTTCCTCATCCAAAAAGTGGAAAACCTATGGAATATGTGCTACCAGCTGGGACAGAGTTTGGTGTTAGGCACCCAGCTCTGTCGCAGAGCCCATGACCAGAGCCAGCGTACATCACAGTGCTGGCAGAGCTTCCCCCCACAGTCTGTCGTGGGCTTTGCTGCTAATGAACAATCCTAAGACAAACTGACTTTGATCTTCATGAACTTGAAAAGGTCAGGGCTCCAACTGTAGCAGATCACAAAATGCCTCGTGAGCATGTAGGTAAGGATGAGGCAGAGGGCTCAGGTGGTACTTCTTGCCTCCCTACAACATTCCTTGTTCACCCCATGGGTCACAACCCTGAGAGCAGCCATTTTGTGCCAGTCAAGGAAGAGAAAGTGAGAGGAAGAGAAAGCCCACATCATGGATGGGCTCTTTATTTTGTTTGCTCTGTTTCATGTTCTTAGTAGCGCTGACCCAAAAGTCCCTTGACAGACTGGACCAAAAAAAAGAGAAATTTTCATCTAAATTACCCTGTAGTTGCAGTAGAAGTAGGGCTTCACCTACGGTTACAGCTCCTCTTCATGTGAAGAAGACAATGCCATGAGTGAGGTGCAACTTGAGTCCATTCCATCGCTTTTCTGTGGAAAAAGCAATTCCTTCCCCTGAAAATATCACTACTTCAAGTCACCATTTCTTTCTGATTAATACTGAGGCTTCCCCTTGGCATTTTCATTGCAGTAGGAGCCTTTAATCTTGTCTTTGTGTCCTGCTCCATTAATACTATCTCTTAAATACACAAGACGCCGAAGAATGCCAAGGTTAATGCAGATCCTGCAGAACAGTTGAATCTGGCCAGTGAATGAAGGTGCTAGCAAAGCAGGGCTCTCGTGACTGGTAGTGTGCCCCATGTGTCCTGGTGACTAGGGGTCCTAGTAACTAAGGTGAATGCATTCAAGCTGAAATTCCCAGCTTAAAAGCAGTTGTCTGAGCCTATTTCTTGCTTAAAAGCAATCATTTAATTTTATCTCTGCATAAATTACTTCGATATTTGGATGCACGCGTCAAAGAAAAGTAGATAAATGTGAGAAAATAAAGCCCGGGCTAATGGGATAAATGGAATTTTCTTCCAGTGAAGATTAATTAAAAATTACATGTATCTCCAAAGCCAGTTTCTATAAATCATTTTTCTCATGAAGTGAGTGTTCAGTTGTCTTCATCTGCCTCTGGCCAGCTGAGTATGAGTTGGTGGATTTCCATCTGAAGCACTTAGCCCTGAAAACCGGGAGTGCACGTGATCCTTTAGGAATGTGACATAGCATAGGAGTTTGCCTGCATTAGTCATCTCTTCAGCACAGCAGAACTTTTCTAGGAGCAGAGATCTGTACCGGGAAGGTTCTGTGACGTTTTTATTCCTCCATACCTAGCATTAGATGCTGCAGCTGCAGCTGCATTCTTTATGCCTTGTAGCCTTTAAGAAGTCAACTAAATATTCCCCCATGAGTATTGCTTTCTTTTTCTCCACCAGTTCCTATTTTTCTCTCCTTATTAATCTCCTGTATCTTTCATCCCATTTCCAGCCCTTTCTACACATTTTCTCACAATAGCTGTACAAGAAGCACTTACCTTAAGCCATTTACAAGTGTGATAGAACGTGGACTGGCAAGGATTGGAAAATATGCTTTCCAGCACTTCAAACAATACCACTCTAAAAATAAACTTGGAATAAAAACTTCCTACGTTTGTTGGAATCCTGTATCGACACCATGGGAGTCCAAAAGCAGCGGTTAAAAGCCAACACAAACAGTAAAAGGGGTCTATTAATCCCAGCCCTGTGAGATGTCTGGGGTCATTCATTTACAGTTTCTGAATGTGTGGTAGACTTTGAACAGACAGGGTGGCCAAGATCCTTTGCCAAATGTGTTGGAAACAGAAAATTGTTTGACAATCCAGTACAAAAACATAGCAGCTGCCTTCCAAAATTGTCCTAAGGGGATTGAAAGAACAGCCTGAACACTTGGGAAACTGGCAGGCTCCCCTCCAGGGTACAATGGCAAGAGAAGAGGGACATCAGCCTCAGTGGGGCTCTGCCAGATGGGTGTTTTGTTGTGGGGAGAGGGGTCTCTCTTCTCTCGAACCACTGAACGGGCCATGTGTTCAATACCTTGAACATTTTGAGTGAGGAAAAGGAATGTTGTTTAAGGTACATCAGAAAGGAGGATTGCACTCAGGCTGGGTGTGAAGTCAGGTCCTGAGGTTTGGTTTAACTTTGCTGCAGTCTCTTACTGGTGCCAGCTCAATTTGCATCCAGTAAACACTGAATCAGAGTCAAAGGATTTTCTGCATTACCATGCATTAGTGGGCAAATGAATTACCCTCCAGAAGGGGGTGTGCTTTGATAAGGAACTCGAATTCTTCACTGTTCTCTGGGGTTTATGATAATAAGAAATAGTTCCAGAAGGCAGAGGGTTTGAATAGAAGAAAAAACCCAAACCCTGAAAAACAGGAAAGTGGACAAAAATCTCAAAGGCATTTTGCTACCTCCTGTTGAAAGCCCATGCTCTTTTCAAACTGCTGCTCACAGGCACAGCCCCAATCTTACTTTTTCCTATAGCAGCATCTCCACGGGCCCTGGATATGCCCTTGCAAATGTCTTTTTTTCCTAATCTGAAAAGGTTTGTTTTTGTAACACATTATATATGCATATTTAAACACCATGAAATGTTAGCCTTCCACATTCCTAAGTCACTTCTTAAATGTTTCATGGAAAAGGACGTTCCAATTAGTATGGTAGTACCTTGTCTGTTCAAACTCCCAACAGGAAGGGAAATAGATTCTTAGGCTATCAAAGTTACTTGTAGATCTCTCAAGCAAAAGGTTCACAACGTTCCTATCAACAACCACAATTCAGTGATAATAATTTTTTTCTAAAAGTAGATTAAATCTTCCCATTGAATACTAAACTGACCAGAAAATGCAGAATAACTTCACAAGCCCTGGTCAGACTGGGTCACTCGAGGTGGTCCAAAAATGGCAAAGCAAGGTGAAGAGAGTCAATTATTTTAGGTTTTATACTAAATTTTTCCAAATATCCTTCTTTACATTTTTGAAATAACCTACAGTTAAAGAAATGTTAGCTAAGTATCTGAGATCATGTATTTTGCTTCAAAATCAAATATTTTTACTACATGATTATAAAAATTACTGATTTTTTGTTAAACTTCCATGGATTTTATGATTTTTTTATTTGCTCTACAAAATTCCTTCTCTGCCCAGCTCTTTTTCCCTTCAGCTCTTCCTCCTTCCATTCTCCACCAGTGAAACTCCCTCTGCTTTTGGCTGCACCTGTCTGGGGACTGGTTTTTCCCATTTGCAACATCTTTTGGCTTGCACAGCAGTTACTTTATATCAGACAGTGATCCGAAAAATGCTTGCTCTCTTACTCCCTATTCAGCACACACTGTGACAGAGGTTAGAGCCGGGAGCAGCCTTTGTAAGGTACCAACCATTTCAGTAGAACATTCCCATCAGGAAGTGCTCCAGGGATCACACCTTGAGAGCTGAGCCCTCGACTGCAACCAGGCGAGAGGTGAAAGCGAGTACAAGACATGGCCAAGAATGGATGGAATTAGCTCTTTCCTCTGATCTCGGGCAAGCCACGGCGGCCTTTCAAAGCCAGATCTGTTTCAGCTGCAGTGTCTGGTGTTCTGCTTGGCTTCTGCAGCCTTTTCTAGAATCTGCTTAATTTGCCTCATCGCTGCGTTTGGCATCATGCGTGTCTTACCTTTGTTAAAATATTTGTTTTCTCCTGCTGGCTGGATCTTGCTCATGTGAAAGAATTGCAGCCTTTTTCACTCCATTTAGAGCCATGTGATAGAATTTAATAGGATTCATTACTGCTAATTGTAATTATTGGTTAAAGTCCTTAATTTAGGCTTTAAACTAATTCGTTTTTATGGCTAACAATGGCAACAGTGCATTGTGATCTGCACTGAAATACGCACTTGGCTTCCCAGAGCCATATTTCATTCCCTGTTTTCTGTTTGCTTCTCATGCTTCCTCTAATTTATTTTATCCAGAAGCGTACAATGTTGTTTATCCTTTCCAAATAACCCCTCTGAAACACATTTTCTAGGCTTGCCTGGAGGGTCGGCCTGATGCTGCAAGTTCCTTGGCTTCTCTCCTAGGATTAGTGGTTTCATGTTAGTAATTTGATTTAAAATAAATAACAAAGCTTATGCTTCTGGACAATGAGTTTATAAAGAAGAATAACACAGTATTGTGCATCAGCTGCATCTGGTACCTGCAGTTTTCATCTTCCTTGCAAAATTTGAACCTCTAACTGAAAACAGCATTTTTGTTTTGTTTTTTCAAGAATAAAACCCTTTCTTCCTTTCTAAACAGTGAGATGAAGCCAAACATAAACATCACGGGGAAAAAAAAACAGTGCTTGAAATGATTCTGTCTGTCTTTCACAAGATTAAACTTCAAAGCCTGTTACTAAGTATTCAGGCACATTAAAAGATGGTCCAGCCTAGGCAAACAATGTCCCCTGTGCTGGCAACCTCCCTTTGAGCACTGCGCATGCCTTCAGCAGTCCCCTGTCTCTACAAATAAAATGCTCATCGCTGAAAAACTGCAGCTGTCAGGAGCTGAGCAACCACTGCAGTAACCCAGACAACCCAGGGCAGTAGCACAGGACAGCATTTCTTGTTATCAGAAGTGCTTTGGACACTTCTGTGCTGCTCCCTCAGGCATGTAGCCCACCAGTGCCTCTAAGTAGCCAGACAGTGCCTCTAAGCCCCTGTTGCTGGAGCTGATCTGGTTTATACACCAAAGTGGTCTTTCCAAACAACAACACCACCACAAGCTTAACCCAGTTCCCAGACTTGGTGAACTGTTGCCCTGTGAGGGTTACTTGGCTCCACACAAGAATTCCTTTTCAGCCACATGTCTCTCTGTTTCCAGTCCCAGGAGGCCCAGGTGCTGAAACATCTGGCAGAGAAGAGAGAACATGAGCGAGAAGTGCTTCAAAAAGCTTTGGAGGAGAACAATAACTTCAGCAAAATGGCAGAGGAAAAGCTGATACTGAAAATGGAACAGATCAAAGAAAACCGTGAAGCTAATTTAGCTGCTCTTATTGAACGTCTCCAAGAAAAGGTAACCACACCATCACTCCCCACCTTAGATGAGAGGGGGAAATCCAATCATCTTTTTGAGGAGCTGTTGTGGGCAGCTCTTATCTCAGCTGTTAGACTTGAGAGATTTTATGTTAGAGCCCCTGATGCTAAACCAGCACTTGCTTTTGAAAAAGACTTAACTTCTGTAATCCCCAAATCAGAGGATGGTTGAGGTGGGAAGGGACAGACCTCTGGAGGTCCTCTGGTCTAATCCCCCTGCTCAATCAGGGCCACCTAGAGCTGGCTGCCCAGGACCTTGTCCTGATGGCTTTTGACTATCTCCAAGGATGGGGACTCTCCAGCCTCTCTGGGCAGTGCCAGTGCTCGGTCACCCTCTCAGTGAAAAAGTCTTTCCTGATGTTCAGAGGGAACCTGCTGTGTTCCAGCTTGTGCCCATTGCTCCAAGTCCTGTCACTGGGCACCACTGAAAAAATCCTGAGTCTGTGCACCCTCCATTCAGATGTTTATAGATACTGATGAGATCCCCCCAGAGCCTTCTCTTCTCCAGCTCTCTCGGCTTTTCCTCATAGGAGAAACTGAAGCATCTGCTCCAGTTCCTTAATCGTCATGGCCCTCCACTGGACTCTCTCCAGAGAAAAGTTGATTTTCTAGCTTTTAAGAAGTGCTGTGAATAAATGAAAGGGCACTTATTTTGGCTTTTAAGACAAGTCAAGGATCAAATCAGTTACCCTGTGTCTGCATTCTTAGTTTCTCAGTGGAGAAAGGTGTCAAAATATGGGGGAAAAAAAAATCTTTCCTACACATCCAAAGGGGTCAGTTCTTCTATAAGTCTTGCAACTAAAAGAGAGTAAATTTTCTTTTGGAGATCTTTGGTACGGCCACAGGAAACAGGTATAGTGTGCCCTTTTCCAAAGCAACCCTTCCACACAAGAGAAGGAAACATGCAAATAAAGATTTAGAAGTGTTAAGAAAAAAATGAGTTAGTTCTGCATGAGTCATCATTTGTTTCTCTCAGCGATAAACTTTCTAACATGTTAGTAAACTGACTAACAGAAAGAAAATAGCTCTCGGTGGGTTTCAGTGAGATCTCCATCTGCACTGTTTCTTTGCTGGAGACAGAAGTTTCAAGAGTGCAGAAGAAACAACAGAAACTAAAGGGTGGTGTTACAAGTAACTGCCCAGATGGGATCATTCTTGAGCTTGAGAACTGTACCCAGATGACTTGACTTTTTTACATTAGATTAGTTTGCAGGCATATATCCCACAGATTATGAAAACAAAAGAAGAAGCTAATTAGCCATCCTTGAGGTCCAGAAGAAATGGAAAGGGCAGCTGAAGCATCTCGCTGTCCTAAGTTAATGTTAACAGGCTATTAAACACCCTTTCCACAGCAATATGATGGCATATGTGCGTGAATTTTTTATCATAGAAGGCATGCATGGAAACACCTAAGGAAGTGCCTTAAACTAAGCTAGGGATGGATGTTTACTTCTGTGGTCACCTTGCGCTTGTCATTTGATTGGGTTTTTTTTCAGTGAGCAGACACAAAAGGTAAAAGCCTGATAGTTTTGACAGCCGAAAGGAGAGAGACATAAACCAAAACCCCTAACACCCAGATGCTACCAAAAATAATCCTTTTGTGAGCACCCCAAGTAGAACATTCCAAAGTTCATTTGCCAGCTCTTCCTGACCAGCCCATTGCCACAGAAGCATCTGAATCGGTTACAACTGCTTTTGTAAAAGGTTGCCCCCAGGAGCCTCCCGGGGGCAGGCAGAAAGAAGGAGGTTTGATTTTTCCCTTCTTGATATCTTTCAGGAGAGGCATGCTGCAGAGGTCCGTAGAAACAAGGAGCTCCAGGTGGAACTGTCTGGCTGAAAGCAGCGATGGTGGATGTGACCCATCCCCACCATTAGTAAACTCCCCCTGCCTATATTATTATGGATCATGCGGTATCAGTATGGGAAATGTATGACATGGTTTAAAAAAAAAAGAAACAAACAAAAACAAACACACAAAAAAAATACACAAAAATCAAGAACTCAATAAAAAACTTTAAAAAAGAAAACAAAAATAAAAACAAAACCAATGCGATCTCTTTGCAGAATGATTTGCTTGATGTTTAAAAAACTTGGATCTTATTTTGTAAATACTTACATTTTTGTTAAAAAATACAAGTATTGCATTATGCAAGTTATTTCATAATCTTACATGTCCTGCAACAGGCTTCTGATGTTGTCTATTTCCACTTGGTTGAATTTGCTGGGTCTGTTCATTTGAAGCACTCCACGTCTAACTCCATTCCCTGCCCCTTTTCATTCCAACCACCACGAGGTCAGTAGTAGTTCTGTGGTGCTAGAGACCAGCCATTGCCTAATAACCTAGACCGCTTTGCCATCAATCAGCTTTGTTGAAAGAGTGACTAGCCCACAGGTATTGTGACTTCACATTCAGCTGTCCAAGACAAAAGGCTCTTCAAATGTAGTTTCTTCAAATGCGATGCGCCCTGCAAAGCTCACTCTGCGGTGGGCTCTGTAGCTGAGGTTAAATCGCCGTGGGCAGCACTTGTTACCTCTGCTTTTTGAGGTGACAGGCACCAAATGCAGCTGTGCAGCAGAATGGAAGCAAGTGGGATCAGTTTAAGGCAAATTTAAGAGGCACGCTGCAACCATCAAGCGATGGCAGATGCCGGATGATGCCAAACAGCCATACAAATGCTACTTGTAAAGTGAGCTTAATTCACCACTTGAAAATTTATTGATGGAGCAACTAATAGCATCAAGTGGCTTTATCTGTAGGTGCCATGATACTTATCTGATGCTACCACATCACATGTGTAATAGTACAAAGAGGCTACCGAATATTTCACCTGGAACCCATGAGCCAGTTGTTACCTCTTCTGGGTTTTTTTTTTTCTGACACTGCTGACTTCCATTCATCATGACTTTTACTCTTCAGTGTTAGCCAACCCTACCTAGTGACAGACACCTAGGACTAAGAGGGCTGAAGCAGGAGGAATGACTAGACAGGGTGCTTGTGCCAAGTACAGTATCACCAAACCTAACACATCATCCCCAAAATAGCTGCGGTTTTGAAGTTGTCCCTACCCCCCCGGAGGTTGCTGCCTGAATATTCTACTCTTCATTAGTGCTATTTTCCTGTATGTCATTGTGAGCAAGCTGTGATTAATAAAGAATTGGGGTTCTGTGAACTGAAAAAGGGCTTGTCTCTTCTCTCACTCCATCAATTCTCTGACGTGCCCCTGTGAGGTGACAACCTACTGTGGTCATAAAAGCATGGAAATGAGACTTCAGTAAGACCCCTTGATCAACCAAGCCTATTTCTCTGCTGTTACCCCCTGCTATGTGTTGTCTGTGCTTAGGCTGGTTGTTTTTCAAGATCACCAGGTAAGCTGAGCCTGTAAAGGTGGCTTCTAGCACTGAGTTCATTAAAAAAGACAACGAGCTACACAGCCATGCACATGCACCACTGAACCTTGACTCAGTATTGGAAAAAACAACAATTTTGGGAAAGAGAAGTGAATAATGCAACTCTTTGAACATACACAAATAGCTGCAGCAATGTTCTGGCTGTTAACACACGGATTTTCAGGGTTAAAGGGTTTACAGGATCTATGGAAATACACAATTGCTGGGGAAGCTTCTGAGTTGCAGAGCTGAGATAGAAAACTAGATCAGACCCCGTGTAGAACACGAGAGGTGATCGAGACTTACCTCTAATCTAGGATTAGGTTTCTGATTTAGAGTCCCAAAAGTGGCATCACTTGCTCTTTCAGAGACATGGGCCAAAAGCTCCAGATCTCCAACAGTCAGATTCTGACCCACGCAGCCAATTTTTTTTTGAGAGCCAAGTTACGTGCTTGGAAGACTCTGCCCACAGTCAAAAAGCAGCAGAAGCTGACCCAGGAGCGAGGCTGCAAGTCCAGCTATTGTGTGCAGTGAGCTCGGTACCACAGAGTGAGAGATGTGCTCCGACTTGCTACGGCAGCCAGGTTTCCTTGCTGAAATTCCTTGTCTTTCTGGCAAAATTACCACAAGTAAACCTGGCAGAGAAGCCAGATCGCAAACTTTGAGGATGTCATGAACTTCAATGTTGCTAAACCTTCAGAGTTTGTCTGTTGCTTTAAGGCCCACTAAAAAAGTCATTCAGTGAAGCTTATATTTCAGTTTCGGGTCCAGGATCTTGGTTTGATGTCTCCCGGATTTTGGTTTTGTTTCCCAATGGCAAGTATCGTACAGTTTTCCCTGTCCATTGTCATAACAAGCTCTGGTCGTGCTTCAAGCCCTTTTCCTGTTTGTCCTGCTGGCTGCTCTTGCTTGGAGAAGAGCTGAAGGACGAATCTCTGATGCTGAGGCCAAGCAGGGCAGCCTGCCTCGCCTCCATGGGGCTAAACTCTTATCCCCCACAAAGAAGAGTGCCCACGTCCAAAGCGCCCACTGGGGTGGTCCCCATCACATACCTACCCCAGCACAAACCTGGGCACTGCCTGGGAAACGCTTCTCCACAGGTACCAAGACTACACCAGGGAAATGAGCGAAGAGCAAGACCGTGGGAGTGCTGGAGACCCACGTCAGAACCCCCCCCTGCCCCTGTTCACTTGGATCTTTCAACAGCTGTGGGTCCAGAGGTCGTTTCGTTGAGGTTTACCTATACATTTGAAAGCTTGTTTGCAAACACACCGCCTGTCTAATCTACAATAGCAAAAAGAAATACCCAGAGAGCTTCAGTGTGGCTGTTTCCTTACATTACTCCTGTTTCCTTATGTTCTATGTCGCTCCTGACTTTTGCCAGCACAAACTTTTGCCTGTTTGTGCTGGCAAAAACCTTTCAGTGCTGTGGGTCTCTCGTGGGGAGTTAACAGGAACTTCTTGGGAAGTAATGAAATACTCAAAACAGCCGTTTTTAAACTATTACTGTTCCATTGAAATATCTCCATTTTTTAACTCAATGGCAAATGGAGTGCTCAGGATTCATAGATTAAAAAAATTAGGCTGCTTCTTTGACTGAGTGGCGATGCCCAACTTTTTTTTTTCTTTTTTTTCATTTGTTACCATGCTTCTTGGCAGGTGGAGGTGGCTTTCTTGAATGATGGGAACACAGTCCTCAATGTCCTTCAGCCAAATAGCAAAGTGTCTGTTCCTTCACTCTGGAATCCCCAAACACCTCACTGATGTGCAGCAACATCCTACACACTCGTGCACAGAGTTGCCTACCTGTCTGCCTTTCATCCCTCAGCCAGAGAGAGGGGCTCTGTGGTCAGTGTAGGAAAGTTTCGCCTTCAGCCAGACAGAGAGGACCAGAAGGAGAGGGAGATGGTTTAAAACGTACATTTAGGGCAGCACGAACACCACCTCTCTCCTCCACCTGTTGCTAGATGCCACCGTGTTGAAACAAACCCTCAACAGGTTTTTGGTGGTGAGAAGAGAGCACTGCCCAGGCAAGCCCTTGCAGCACATGCCCCCTTCTGAGCGTGTTTCGCGGGTGGAAGGAGGCAGACGAACACTCGGCAGAAGGGATAGTGGGAGAACTTTAGACACCCGTCTTTCCCGTGCCTCGGAGCTGGTGCCGCAGTGATGCTGGTGCAATAGTGCCATACAGTGGTCAGTCTTAATACTGGAGATCATCATTTGCAAGGGTTTCCTCTGCAGGACATCCAGCTACTCTGCTGCACAGCTTACACTAGGGCTTTGTATAAGGTGGCTTTGAAATCCAAAGACCAAGCCCAGACATTTTCAGGTTTAACTTCACTGTAAAACAAGTGGCAAGACCACGAGTAGCTGTAAAACCAAAAAAGGCTGATGTTTTTGTGTGGAACAAAGTTACAACCACTATTACCACCATCAGAAGCTCTCACGACTGTGAGAATATCTGCATGACTGAAACCTCAAAACATGCCAAGAAAGCAACACAGTGCAACAGAAAGCAACCAGCTCAGAGGGAGACTGAGGAGATGATAAAAGCAACACCAGAAATATGGGGAGCTGCAAGAAAATCGGAAAAATCCATAAGCAATTGGGTGCTAACTGAACCATAGAATCATACAATTGTTTTGGTTGGAAGGCACCTTTCAGATCATCAAATCCAACCATCAGTCCAGCACTACGAAGTCATTACTAAACCACGTCCCTCAGCACCACATCTACACATCTTTTAAATACCTCCAGGGATGGGAACTCCACCACTTTCCTAGGCAGCCTGTTCCAGTGTCTCATAACCCTTTCAGTGAAGAAATATTTCTTTAATGCCCAACCTAATCCTCCCCTGCCACATTTCCTCTTGGCCTATTGCTTGTTCCTAGGATGAAGAGACCAACCCCACCTGGCTCCAGCCTCCTGTCAGGGAGTTGTCTCCCCTGAGCCTCCTTTTCTCCAGGCTGAACAACCCCAGCTCCCTCAGCCGCTTCTCAGAGGACTTGTGCTCCAGACCCTTCCCCAGCTTTGTTGCCCTTCTCTGGACACGCTCCAGCCCCTCAATGGCCTTCTGGGAGTGAGGGGCACAAAACTGAACCCAGGATTCGAGGTGCAGCCTCTCCAGTGCTGAGTACCCAACAGTTGCTTCCCTTCTCTTTCTGGCCACACTGTTTCTGATCCAGGCCAGGATGCCATTGGCCTTCTTGGGCACTTGGGCACACTGCTTATCTTCAGCCAGGTCCTTTTCATCAGCTCCTTTTCCACCAGGCAGCTTTCCAGCCACTCTTCCCCGAGCCTGCAGCATTGCCTGGGTTTCTTGTGCAGGACTTGGCCCTTGGCCTCATTGAACCTCATACCACTGGCCTTGTGATAGCATCTGAGCTTTAACTCTTCCCCTGAGGACATTAGTGGTGGTTCTTTTGCTATTCAAATGTCCACAAAGCCTATAGGAATGCACAGACTTTATCATTTACTTTGAGAAACATTTCATCTGCTTCAAGTTTACAATGTGATGCCAGCCTCACTCTTTGATGGGTGGCAGTAAATAGCTGGTGGAAAATGCCTTCCTCTGTTACAGGTTGGCTTTGGTCAGAAGTGTTCCAGAACAGGAAGCTCCTGGGCAGCTCCTGTAGATGGAGGAGGTGAAAGGAGTTATCCAAGACACAGCCCAGCTTTGTGGGATATAAGGAAACAGCCAAGCTATAGGTTAAATTTATTTTGGCTATTATAGTTGCAACAGATTTTTCGACAAAATTGGGAAAACAAGTACACCATAATAAAATAGGTATTAAAAAGAATCGCCCTTAAAGTATGCAGTTTGCCAGATACTCATTTCCCTAGGATCCCAGGAGTTCACAAAGAATTCCCTACATTCTGCTGCTTGTGACCAGAAGAGGGCAAGCTCTGATTATTTAACACAAACTCCAGATGGTAAGTTTTAGTTCTAAAAGCCTATCAAGCTGTGCACTATCCTGAAATCCTGCTCCGTGGAGAATGATGGTTTATATTTGCTCTAAAAACTGGATTGGGGTTAATTTAGTACTAGGAGATAGTCCTTTTTCCTCGGGCAAAATGCCTTGCTTTGGCTGAAGTAATGAATACAGAAGAACACAGCCCTGGGCAGGTATTGTATAAGCTAAAGGATAAAGTAGCCATATGAATAAACAGGTTTAAATTTGCTCTTCTCTGGCATTTCGGAGCTGCTTCCTAAGCCCCCCACACCCCAGGAGTCTGAAGCAGCCCTCACGAGTGCAGGCTGGCAGCAGGAAAACCTCACTGCTTTTCAGCTGGATTTCTCATTTCCATAGCTTTGATACAGCTCCTCAACAAACCGAGCTGGAATTTATGACTTGGAAATTAGAGAGATTCTTCTTTGCTATTTCCCAGCATCTTTATGGCTTTCCAAGGCATTCAGTCTCTCCACATCAAGGTCAAAGGCAGATGATTTTTTTTTTTCAAAGCTGCATAGTTGTGGAGGTCTAGAAGGAGACAGGTAAAAGCCCTTGGACATCTTCCAGAGCCGTGGGACACACAGAGTCCACAGTGATGCCGGGCAGGCTCTTGGCCAGGGCAAGCTGCTGCTGTGTCTGGCGAGTCCCAGGCAGGGCTGGGGAGTCCCACGCTTGGTGGGCTGTGGCAGCCTGGGGACAGCTGCTGCTTGGACACTGGTTGTTTACTGAGACAGGGGCCGTTTGCACCGTTTGGCCTCTGTGCCGAGGCGTGTTTAATGCTCACAGATGTAGCACGCGGGCTTGGCTAGACAGAGTCCTTTGCAGTGCCCAAGGCACCTGCTGGCACTCGCAGTACAGATGCAGGGATGGATCCAAACAGCCCTAAGCTCCCTGGCCTGAGCTCAGGGCCAGCTGCGCTCAGCCAGCTTGAAAATAGGATCCCCCCAGCCAAGCAACTCCA
Source organism: Chloroceryle amazona (assembly GCA_027560015.1). Lineage (NCBI taxonomy): Eukaryota > Metazoa > Chordata > Aves > Coraciiformes > Cerylidae > Chloroceryle > Chloroceryle amazona. The sequence goes on from JANHFX010007388.1 coordinate 33,571, forward strand.
TGCTGGGAGTCCCAGGACACATCAGTGCAAGTGCTCGGCTGCTGCAGCACAGCTCCAAGGGCTCCAGCTCCCTGCCAGCTTGGCTCAGCCACTGCGGGGGGCAGGCAGAGCCACCACCAGTGTGTGGGTCTCTGCAGACCCCTGATTCAAGGCAGAGCTGGCACTTTGTCCTCCACCAAACTGTCTCTTTTTCTCCCACAGCAGCAGGTTCCTCTGGTCAAGGCTTCCCATTGTGTGGGTCCCCACTCTTTCTGCAGCCAGGGTGGCTTCTCCTATCTTTTTCTACTAAAGCCCAATTAGTCCTTGGGTCTTCTGCAAGTAGTAAAGCAGATTCGTTTCCTTCTCTCCTTCAGGAGGCATCGGGTAAGTCCATCTGGCTGCTGTGATGCTAAGGCTGCCTCTCAAAACCACTCAGCCACTTTGTTCCCTTCACTGCACCCCCGTACCAAAGGGTCTGCGAAAGGCAGTGTCCTGGTTTGGGTGAGAACAGAGCTGATTCTGTTCAGTGATTTTGCTTTTCAGCTCAGTTCTGCTAACTCCCTGCACTGTCTGCAGTCAGCAGCCTGTTTCCCAGGCAGGGGCTGCTGCTGGCAGTGACAACACCCCATGGGCAGAGTCACTGCCAAGGGTTGGGGTGCAGAGCAAGGCCACTGCTGGATCTTGTGCACCACATTGGGGTGTGCAGAAGGTGAAAGGTGGCACCTGCAGGTGACCCCTAACTGACCAGTGAGGGATTCCAGCCCATAGATGTCATATTCAGTACCAAGCTGAGGGATATCATCTCCCCTCTTGGCCCACTTTGCTGGCATTGCTCGGCTTGGCTCAGGTCCTCTTCTGGTTCCTCCCTCAGAGCATCCAAGGAGGACTCTGTCCATTCTGCCTTTGATCTTGGTCTGTGTGTACCTGATTCCAGTTCCAGAATCCAGCTCCTGAGCACAGCTTCCATCTGGGAGCCCAGTCTGGGACTCTCAGTGCCTGCTCCACAGCAGCAGTGGTGACAGTGATGTAATTAGCATTGGGGGAGTTGGGTTCCCTACTGGTTTTGTACATATTCCATTTTTATTATTATTATTATTATTATTATTATTTTCATTCTCATTCAAGCTGTTCTAGTTTCCTTTCCTAATTGCTCAATCTCTCTCCCTTATTCCCTTTCTCTTCCCCTTTGGGGAGAGAGCATCAGGTCTAAGGGGCTGCCCTGGCCCTAAACCATGACAGGCAGCTAGGAAGGGAAGGGTTTGGGCAGGACTTGGGGGCCTGTCCTGTAGCCTTGAGCCGAGCTCCCCAACACAGTTTTTGAACTTTTCCAAATTCTTTCTATTATTTTCCTAAACAAGTACCAAACTGCAAGAAAGATGTCTTGGAGGTTTTATTAATTCTGCATCTTTTGAACCCTCAGTTGTAGGAGCATTGGATAGCCCAGTACTCAGCTGCTGCTGGTGGGCAGTAAGAGATGCTCAAAGATGAGTACAAAACCAGTTAAAGGCACATGGCAGTGCTTCTCCAGCCTCCAACAACAGGCATCTCTGAAGCTGCCTGAGCAAGAATTACTTATCCTTGATGGATATTTCCTTTTATTAATATACCTAATCACTTTCTGAGGCTGAGAAAAAAAAAAGCCAGGCAAGAAAGTTTGAATTTGTTGACACAAATTCCAGGAAATTTCCAGGACAAAGTTCTTCTGTTTCTCCAGATCAGCAGCTCTCTGAACCCTACTCACTCACCCCTGCTCAAATAACACCAGGAAGGCAGAGTCATCCCTCAAAAGTACAGTTTGCTTGCCTGTAAGTTCCCAAATTACTCTATTTCTTACGAGTTTAAGCAGCATAACTCTTTAGGACGGGTCTGTTTTAACAGATGTGCTGCAGAGTGTCACACAGCGGCTGTGCAGATTTGCCTTCCCAGCCTGCACAAGCCAGCTCCTCTTCTTGGCCATCACCAACCACAGAGTAGTCCTTCCCCTAAGCAAGGAGCCTGTCTCCATCCAGGCTCTCAGAAGTGGAGTGGCTCCCCTCCTCACTCACTGGAGACAGACACCCAGCCCTGCACACTTCCCACTTGCAGAGCTCCTGGCCTGGGATGAAAAGCTGCCTTGTGGCAACCCTCCTAGATAGCACAGGTCACCCAGAGATGCCACTGCTTCCTACTGTAAGCATAGAGCACTGTCCCATAGTATTCAGAAAACTGGATTTTTTTTCCATGTTTTGATACTGGAAAAATCCCCCTCTTTTTATTTGGACCAATAAAATATAGGGAATGTTTTTTTCATCTTCCCAATTTACTCCTTTCCAAGATAAATTAGGGGGTGTTTTTCTTAAGATAATTAATTCCCTGGGCTGGAAAGGGATCTCTGCTTTGTCTGTCCTGTAACACAGGGCACCACCATGCAGACAGATACTATTTTACCTGTAGCCTTCTATGGATTCTCCAGGCAGCGAGAGAAAAGCAAGAGGTTTCTAAATCAAAGTGAATTGCTCCCCAGGGGAATAAAGCACAGAGGTGTCACTCATCTCTCTCCTTTTTTTCCACCACGTTTCAGACTATTGTTCAATGGCTTAGAGGCAGGATAAATACAAGAAATCGACTAAATATTCCAGCTTGCTAAAGAGCTCTGCATGCATTTTGTAGCTCTAAAGTCCTATGCCCAGCATAGGATGATGTCCAGATCGGGAGTGTAAGCAAAAGTGAATTATTAAAAAAGAAACACACCGTGTTTCTAAGCAGTATTTTGATTCCTGCTGAATGTAGCACTGAGCTTTGCCTCTCTGGAAATCACAAATACTCTGAGGCAGAATCCCAGCTTAGCTATAGCCATAAACTTACTCTTTCTTGCTTTGTGTAACGTGAGAAAACATGATCTTCCTCCTTATTCAGCTCAGTGATTGATTTGTTAGTCTGGTGTTAACAAGGACTTATTTTCTTTCCACTAGCCCTTTAGCTGAAGCTACAGTTGCCTGAAAGCACAGAAAAGCCCTTGCCCAGCTCAAATTATCTCTCTCAGGCTTTCGAATCTTTGCATCGCTATGAAGCCAGTATTGTTCTTCCAGCGACCACTCTGTTTGCAGTGGTCTTAAAAGAAAGCAAACAGAAATTAAATATGAAATGATGTCCATTATTACTTGGCCACAGCAGGGCTGCCTGAAAATGCAGCTGCAAGTAGCTAGAGCAGTTGCAGTTTTATTCAGCAGCTGGCATTAGAGAAAGGCTATGAATTTAAGATATCAAAACGCCTGAAGAAGTGTTGGAGCAACTCCACAATTCTCAGAGTTGAGTAAGAGTCATTAATCTGGCCATCTTGAGGGCTGTTCCTGAGAAAATGCCTGGAGAGGGAAATGAATCCCATCGATGAAGCAACAGACTTTAGGAAGACAAAAGCAAGTGGGTGTGTGGGTGATGCTATGAATATTCATGGCGCTCGGTGCACTGCATGAGGTAGCTGCTGCATATCGACAGAGGTACCCAGGTCAGTAACTGCCCAAGTGTTTATGACATTTCAATCCACTAGGAAATTGCAAATGTGGCACTTTCGATGGCAAGTGCAAGCATCAGCCCGCCCCTGGATAAAACAGTCACTGCTTGCATTCATGGGCTTTGGGTACAATATGGCACTGAAGTAATCCAATCTAGGAAGCATTAACAACTCCATATGGAATCGTAAAATTCTTTTCACATAAAAGCCACGGAAGGAAAATTAAAACACCCTCTGACAAGGGGCCAAGGATGATTCTTCCTGCAGAAGAAAGGAAATAGTCTTTAGGAGAAGAAATCGTCTATAGTCCTGCATAGAAGAGGGCTCCTCAGGAACCAGTGGCCACCTGCAAGCCACAGGATGGCCACTCCTGCAGGCAGCAGGCCAGGTCAGGATGCAGCTCTGGTGAAAATCTCCTGAGTTCAGGTAGCTGCAATCACCCAGGCCACCACTGCCACGTTTTAAGCTGCCTTCAGAGAGCTGCTGGAAGTATAGACAACATTCCTATAAAGAGTATTAAATTCAAGGCAACTCAAAGTAGAAATTAAAGCTTCTCTGATTTTGTCTTCTCACCCACACCTTGGATGACTCACATGCTACTTGCCTTAGTTAAGTGAGCCTCACTCATGACCCAAGTCCTCCAGACAACTGCTGTAGGTACCACTGCAAGCTACCCATCTTCTGACTAAAGCTGTTCCTGCTGCTGGGCTTCACATGGTACAGCAGTCACATGAGCATGTGAATCCATGAACTCCTCAGGACAGTCCCTCTTGCTATAAACTGCTTAACAATTTCAGGCAAGGGAGGTCACAGGGGCCACGTCAGAGAAAAACATGCAAAGGAGAAGACTGGCAGTTTCTAAACCATGTCTGGTTTACCCCATCTTATGTATTTTGTCCATTACAGCATAAAATAATACTCACAAGTCCTGGAAGAAGTGTTTCAGGGCAAATGCAGGTCATTCTTTGGGATCTGCCCAAGGGAATGAAATGACATAAATGATAAGGTAACACATCATTTTGAGTATTTGGACCTCATCAATTCCTGTGTGCTTCTTGAAACAGGGCAATGCTGACCTTGTGGAAACCTGTTTAAGTCACACACCAGGAACTGCACAGAATTCAATACTTGTCAAACCAAAGAAGTGTTTTGCTTCGTGAAGAATTAACTCTGCCTTTCAAAAACCAGATGTAGATCTGCAAAATTACTTACAGATCACTTTCTTCCCTTTTCTTTCCCATTAATCACAGTCTGATTTACTTAATTTACTTAAACCTGGACCATGTTCATGGATTCTTAAAAGAGAAGGGATTATAATGAAATTGCTGTGGCATTTTGAACATATATGGAATTCTTTAACTGGACATCATTAGTAAGTGCTGAAAATGTTTTCTATTACTCTAGCATTTAATTGGCTTTGATCATTCATGTTTTCAATCCCTAAGAGAATGCTGAATGAAGTTTTGGTGTTGAAACATTCTCTCAGACTTTATTATTCTAAAGAAAAGCTGATAGTGCTATAAGTCACCAATAAAAACATCCTTAAAGTCAAGTCTTCTTAGTGACAGATTTAAACCTTGACCATACTTTAAAAAATAAAAGAAATAAAAAGCACTGTTTAAAAGTAACTGCAAACTTCATAGAAAAGGACAAAGTAACACTTCAGAGGTGTAGTTGTTCATTTGATCTTTGCAGGCTGATGAAGAATCTGACTTCAGTATTCACTAATACCAACAGAAACTTGTTCCATGATGTCAGTAAATGTTGCATCAGACCCCAGATGGTTCATTCATAATCTCATAGCTGAAAAGCTGAATCATCGTAATAAAGGAACCATTTAAAGTCACTTGAGTAAAGAAGAAAAGGTACACCCTATGGCCTCTTTTTACCCACATACCATGGCATAAATTCCTCTAAAATGGGAAGGTTTCTCTTGGTCTGGAGCTACGGCAGTCGTGCGTTCATCACGTGCATCCAGGCAGTGCCTGGACCTGGCTGCAAACACCAAACAGTGAGATCAGCAAAGGAGATGGTCTCTTTGGCTTCCTGCAAAGAAACAAGTTACCTGGGTAAGTACCTGTGACCTGAAGTGGGACTCGGCCCAGGAGCTGCATCTCACCATTGTCTGACACAGATGAACTTTCTGGTTGGGTCACCCTCCCACCTTCCTGCTTCTCAGAGCCCTCGTGAGTTTCTCAACCCTTGTTGTGTTATTAATGGAGCCATCAGAAGAGTAGGCTTGGTACAAGGCATGCAAACAGTAACAGACTCTACACCTCAACAAAGTACCTAAGCAGTGGGATGGAGAAAAAGCAAGTCCCTGTGGGCTGGATGCAGGCAACACTGCTCCCATGTTGGCAGCGAGGAGAAATGTATGGAGGAGCTTGCCTGCTTTTACCATCACTTCCAATAAAAATAGCAAAATTCAGATGCCTGGGGAGGAAATAGAAATCGGGAGCTGGGTCTTCCCACTACCCCTGCTCTTCACCTTTCTTAACAAACAGGTACCATTTGTTGGGGTTTACCCCAGTCCCACTGAACTTAGCAATAGTGACTCCTTAGAGTTCAGGCAGCTTGGGTGAGATCTTGAGTACATTTCTCTGTATGTTAGGGACTGGTAAAAATGCCTCAGAGCAAGACATGTAAGAAGCTCATTCTGGTTAGCTTATCAAAACTATCATACAGTTACATTTAAGTAGTAAACACTGTGGACAGTGTAGGAGTTCTTGTCTATGTATTCAAAAGAAGGCTTTCTAGAGAATGTGTTTTAATTAACTATTACTTATACTTACACAACAACCTACACTCCAAGAAGAGAGTCAGGCCACAGCCCTGTGCATCCTGTCTAATTCTTTCAGCACGTGAGGTGCTAAACTTGAAGGCAAGGACATATTGTATAAATTGTAGTTAGGCATCTGTGAAGATGACTGCAAAGATTACCTGCATCTATTTTAATCCACCTCAAAGAGGAACTCCTCTATCAACCCTTTTGGAGCAGGATTTAAAGGATAGAACCTTTATGCTCACTTGATTTCATGATAGATGGTTTGGGGTATGCTCCCAGTGGCCCCTCAGCCAGAGAGAACCAGAAGAAGCTGCCAGGAGTAGGAGAGCTTAATAGGAATCCCAAGTTATTTAGGATTATTTAGGATTCTGGCAGGATATCCCAAGTGACCACAGCACCATGTAGGAGCCAAAGGAAGGAAGAACCCGATTCATACCAGTGTTAAGAAATGGCTGACCTTTGAGCAAATCCACCAATATTTTTATGTACCAGGGCAGGCCTGAAATAAAGATAACAACAAATGATGCCCAGTGATGACAGCTAAAACCAGAGTCTTGAAACTTATACCTGCTGGACAGAGCCAAGCAAAATCATGAGCTACAGCCGCTGATCAAAGGCTGCCATGCAAGAGGTGCAGCATTCCTTGGCACATCCTACAGACCCCATGGCTATTTTTGACAACTACCATGTGGTGGCCAGCCAATAGATTTTGCTCATGGGCAGATGTTCACATCTTGTTGCCAAAAAGCTTTAGGAGATTTACTCTCTTAAAGAGCTCCACTGTATTTCTAAGCTCTCTCCCAGGCAGTAGCATCTCAGCAGAAGGGTGAGCTGTGACCAAGTGTCTAGCAGGTGATGGGCACTTCATCTCTCTTCTCAGGGCTGATGGTGCTCTTTTAACCGGTTCAGGGGACACCCCAAAGCCACCCATAGGCCCAGAGGAAGGATTGTGTCAAGGCCATGAAGGTGCCTTTGTCACGGATGAAATCTGTTTCTGGGCACAGACATGCATGCTGTTTTGCAGTGCATCTCAGGCCACCAGTGAAAACATAAATCTGTTCAAATTTGAGGGGCACTTTATAAAGAGCTGAAGCCCCTTTGAGTAACACTCTTCTGTCAGCAGATAATAAATCATGGCAATATTATCCCGACAGAGCAACTCTTTTAGCATTTTCAAACACAATGTCACGTAGGAAGATGCCAGAGAAGTAGTGGGAGAACAAAAGAAACTGCAAGCCAGGGTCTTGCAAGCCTTCAGTGGAAATGGTTTTCATGTCAAATGACATAAGTGTCAAACATGAGTCACTGCTGCCCTTTCTGCCGGCCCAGAAGTGGGAAATGCACACCCTGTGGTCAAGGCAGAGCAGGACAGGGTGATAGATATCACGCAGTTTGAGTCCAGTGCAAAGGAGCTGGTAGGGTTTAATAAAGGTGTCTCTCTATAATGCAGATTCCATTTCCATAGCACTCCATGAAGGACTGGAAACTGATCCTTCCAGCCCGGCTGGTGAGCTGACCAACGTTTCAGTGACAGAAAGCAATACTCTTGGAAAGCTCTCCTGAGCTGCTGCCCACATTTGGTAGCTGTGGTGACTGGTACAAAGCTGTTGTTTTAAAAACAGCGTTGGAACAAGAAAACTGTAGTTCTGCTTCATTTCCCCTCCTGGTTTTATGCCAAATACCAGCAGAGCCCGACAGTTTGATGCAAACAAAAAGTCAGGCTGGGATGTTATCACTTAGACGTAAAAAAGATGAAGCATTTGCAAATGTGTGTACACTAAAACATGGGTTTTCTTTTTGAGACTATATAAAGGGGGCAGCTTAAACTAAGAGCAGGCCAGTCCTCAGCCACTGCAAGATTTTGAGCAAAGCTCTACCACCAGCTCACGAAAGCCAAGGCTCTGGCCTTTCAGCCCCGCTTCACTGTCTCTGAGCTTTGCCTTCGGTTTGCTTTACTTTGGTGTACTTCAGTAATTTAGTCAACAGAGGGAAGTAGATGGCAAACGTTCCCTCCCAGAAGCCTGGGCTTGTTTTCTGGCCAGTTGAGCGAGGTGAGAGCCATTGCTGGTACAAACCCTCCGGCTGGCACCGCTTTGCCACCAGGTTTCCTCTCTAGGAAAGTCATCTCTGCCTCTTAAAAGTCAAAGTGCCCTGGTTTGTTGTCGGTGGGCATGGTTCAGATCACACCTCACTGCTTCAGAGATAATCCAGAAGGAAGCATCTGTTAGGAAAAAAAAATGTAACACTGATCCTTCCCTGCTGTCAAGGTTTAGGGTCAGGGCAGCCCCTTAGACCTATAACAGACACTCTCTGTTAACCCCCCTCCCTCCCCAAAGGGGAGGAGAAAGGGAATAAGGGAGAGAGACTTAGTGATTGGAAAAGGAAACTGGAACAGCTTGAATGAGAATGAAAATATTAAAAATAAAAATGGAGTATATACAAAATATGGAAAATGGAATCTATACAAATCCAGTATGGAACCCAGCCCCCTGATGGCAGTTACATCACTGTCACCACTGGTGCTGTGGAGCAGGCACCAGGGGAGTCCCAGCCTGGGCCCCACAGCAGACAGGAGCTGTGTTCAGGGGCTGGGTTCTGGTGCTGGGTTCAGGAACACCTCGATTTGGATCGAAGGCAGAAGAGACAGAGTCCTCCTTGGGTGCTCCAAGGAAGAAACCGGGAGGACCTGAGCCAAGCTGAGCAAAGCCAGCAATGTGGGCCAAGAGGGCAAAGAGAGGGGCATGACCCTCCAGATCCCTCAGCTTTATATCGAATATGACATCTATGGGCTGGAACCCCTCACTGGTCAGTTTGGGGTCACCTGCCCTGTCCACTTCTCCCTGCAGGTGCCACCTTTCATTTTCTGCACACCCCGTGTGGTGCACGAGATCCAGCAGCGACCTTGGTCTGCACCCCAACCCTTGGCAGTA
>JANHFX010007388.1:42854-55708 GCA_027560015.1 Chloroceryle amazona
CAGGGAGTTAGCAGAACTGAGCTGAAAAGCAAAATCACTGAACAGAATCAGCTCTGTTCTCACCCAAACCAGGACACCTGCTCATCTGGACACCTCAGAGGCTTGTGTGTCATTAAGTTCAGGCTGTATCATCCCTTGCACGTGATGGATGGGCTGGCTTATCTCTGAGATTGCAGGAGAAAGTTCAGGTGCTGAGAGGGAGGATTTGCAGTGGTGCCCACAACTGCTGGTGCTTTTCTGTATGCTTGCAAGTGCGAGCCTGGGGGATTCCAACAGCTTGGTCTGCCCACTGCATTTCACTTTTCAGTCTGGGCTTCCCAGTACTATTTTCTCATTTTTTTTTAATGAGAGTTAATTCAAACCTCCTAATAGTGACTATTTCAGCAGAGCATGAACTTAACCTCTCCTTTGGCATAGGCACTGGCAGGAGACTACCCCCTCACTCCATCAAGATGCCCCTACAGCTCCAGACACTGGGTTCCTTGCTGGAAGGGATCTTGCAGTGCTCAGTGGCACTGGGATTCCCATTTTGCAGTTTTGACCACGTGTAACAGTTGATCCCACAGGAAGAAAAGACACTCTTGGCCTCCAACAGGGATTTCAACCCCATGAAAACAATAGGGTGAAACTTTTATTACCCACCAGGCACAGGTGCTGTTTGGGTTTTTGGAAGGAACTCCTCCATCCTCCTTCCCTTATGTTCTGCACGTTAGAACTAAACCCAGCCACAGCTGCTGGCCTTAGAGGGACAGGAAGGAAAGCCAAGGGGAGTCAGCCCACTGCACCCCAAAGGATCCCTAGATAAGCCTCCTATCCACATCACGTGGGTTTTTTCCTGACTTCAGCAGGAGGCTCCATGTTCATTTCTTGACTAGGTCCCTGCCATCGCTCCGAGGTGTGCACTGGAAGCAGCTGAGACATGGGTAGGCACCAAGGCTTTGCTAAAGCATCTAGTTGTTTGTTTAGTGCTACACCTTTGGGATTGTTACTGGTATCAGGCGGTGGAACCAGAGAGGCAACAGAAGGGAAACAAGGGATTAATCGGGTGAAAAGTGAACTATGGTGGTGTCTGTGCCCAGTGACATCTGTGAGAGCACAGCTGTGTCCGTGGTCGTTCAGGTTCTGGGCCACCTTGTGCAAAAGGAGAGATGTTTTATTGCCAACCTCTTGTCCAAGTAATTAAGTTCATCTCGTGAATAGAGGCAACTTCAGGGAGAATAAAGGTCCAGCCCAACTGATGGTGATCCTTCTTCTCATGTACAAGTCACTGATGAGTCACACCACGGGGTTGGTAACCACCGTGGTGTTTCTGGCAAATGAGGAGGATTGAGGGGAGGAAGCTCCTTTTACAGAGGAGCCTTTCCTCAACCCTCACCTCTTTCCACAGTCCCAACCAGTTTCCTTTCATGCCTTTGACTCCTCCCAAAGCTGTACTCTAACTACCAGTTTTCACCTCCTAGACATTGTTGTCACTGGGAGATTTTCCACTGGGATCCCAGCTTGCCCCTCTGCATGTCCCTACCATGACCCACTGGAAATCTGGGCCATCTCAACAGAGCCTTCAGCTGCACATTCCCCACCATCCCCCCGCCCCGAGCTCCTCAGGTGGATACTTTGCTTCCCCTTAAACCCACTGTTCTCTAGATCTGGTCCACATGAAGGCAGCCTACCTGTGTTACCAATTATCCCTCCTCCTCGAAGGGGTGGAAGTAGCAAACCAAAGACCTCCAGCCCTACTGATGGACCATTCCCACGATGATCTGAGCCATCAGAAGGGAAGCTGTGCCACCAATAATTGATTTAAGACCTGGTACATTATACACAAAAGACTGGCTCAAAAATACAATGTTGAGTTATGAATTCAAACAGACAAAGACACGTCGAAGGAGAGCATTAATTTTGCCTAAGAAGTCTGTTTCGTTCCAAGCACAGGGTGGGTTTTCTTTCCTCAGGGAGTAGTGAAGGGGTTAGTTGTTGCTGGAATAGTTGAAGGTGTTAGGAGGCTCTGGAGTGTGAAACACAGTCTTACAGCTCAGGGTACCGTGGTAGACGGCTTCTTGTTTTACTTTCTTTGTCTTCTTTTTGCTTAAGAGCTGTAGGAGACTAGGAAAGGGCTTCCTAAATGTTTCTGGTGCTCCTCATTGCCTGAAACTCTGGCGTGGGAAGTAGCTCAGTGCTCATCCTCCATGGCATCCAGAAAGTCAAAAGCAGATGTGCTTTGAATCCATGAACTGCTGCAGAAGTCCTGAAGAAAAAGAAAAACAAAACAAAACCAAACCAAACAAACCACAACAGTAAAACCAACCTAGTTTGCAACACCTCAGCCAAGCAACTCCGTCAGCTATTTGATTTTTAACTTTTTGAGTCCTGACTCTGGTGTTAAACCTGCATGGGATATAGAAAATATCCCTTAACTTTGGGGGAGCAAATGTAGTAGTGCTAAGGCTGAAAAGAGAGAAGGAGGTTTATTAATAAAAGCCTCCTCTAAAGAGTCAGGCTTCACCATAACAGGGGGCTCAGCTTTTCCCCTGTGCCCTACCCACTCCCCTGGAATCCCTTTCATTCGGCAGCTTCTGGGATGGTGGAACAGAGAGGGGCTGGATGTTGGGTACAAGTTTGGCGTACGCATTTATCTTCATCATCTCTCACTGTCCCGTAGGATTAACAGCAGTGTTGCAACAGTTCCTCCAGCACGGATGAGAGGGGAGCAGACACTGCCACCAAAAAATTCAATCTGTGGTGACATTAGCCCCTGGGAAAGCATTCTCTTGCCTTTTTCAGGCAGTCAGACGTAGCTGTTAAAGGAACCTTGCTCGGGCTGTGTCAAATCCCATCTCATAAAGATCTCCTTTCCGATGAGAGTTTGGGGTTCTACGCAGAGAGCTGAGCTGAATGGGCTGTTTCCCAATAGGCTCTGGTATAAAAAGTATTTCATTATATAAAGCCTGAATCACAGCTTTCTCAGCAACTGCTTGGTGCAGGCTGGGTTTCTATCTCACGCAAGGCAATGAAAATAGTACAGAGGGAAAGCTGCACTTCCTAGCAGAGAACCTGGCAGTAAGAAAGGATTCGGAACCTTTCTGGTTTTCTTTTTTCTTGTTTTGCATTAGAAAGTGTACAGCCAAAATGAAAGCTAAAGGATCATTTTCATTATTGCTCCCTTTTTGCTTAAAAAAAATGCATACAGTCAGACTGGCTGGCACATTGTGAGGATATTGATGCTGGTTAGGAAAAAAAAAGGCAAGCAAAGCAGGGATTTTTCTACCGGGAAAGCTGATGCGTCACTCCTTCGGTCTGTCCCTAGGGGCAGAGCCTGGGAATTCCCAGGCTTGGGCCTCTGTGGCTCTGAGCCAGCCCTGTCACCGAAGCTGTGCGCTCAGCCTGGGATGTTGCTGTGCTGCAGGGGTGGAAAATGAGGCTTCAGTTTGGGAACTGGCAGGATAAGGTTGGGCCTGAGGGGGCTATGTAAAGACTCCTGCAGACCTGTCAGTACTGTGAAGAACCTTCCTGCATCCCAGAGAGGGGATAAAAATTGGACAACAGAAAGGTTTTTAAAGCCCCATAACAGTTTTTTCTTTAACTTCTTTCACTGAGTAGCTGACTCAGTCAGGGCTCTCACAGCTTCGTGGCTGGTTGGGGCAGTGTGGCATTTCAACCCCCTCCCTTGAAACAGGCATGGATTTCACAGGTGAGGCTGTGACAGTCACTTAGCTTTAGATCCACAGTCCCAGCTCTCGGTGTGCTTGGTTGATTCGGTGCCCCAGATCTCAGGAGACAGTTGTGGCCAAGTTGCAGTTCAGCCCCTGGCTTCAGTTTGGATGTTGGCTCACTCAGGTGGCTTCAGCTGAGGGCTGCACCTGCCCCTTTGCTCAACCCATGGTGGCTTCTGGGGTGGAAAAGGTCTGTGCAGCTGGAACTGATGCACAGAGGGACAGAACTCAGAAAAGTAATGGGAGGGAAAGGTTTGCCTTCCAAAGAGCTGCTCTTTCTGCTTGCATGGCCTTTACCTTAACAGGGTAAAGTTTAATCATTATTAATCCTAGTGCTATTTTGGGCAAGAAAAAGAATTATTTTGTCATTGCGTGCTCCAGAAAACCTGAAAGTCTCTGAGGAGCCCAAACTTCCTGTAACCAATGCCTTAAACTTTGCCCCACCTTTGGGAAGCACAGGCAGCTCGTGGAAGAATGTCACCCACTCTAACAATTGATTTTCTTATGTACAATAACGTCAGACCTTTTAAATAAGAGGCTGGCCCGTCTCCTTCTAAAATAATTCATCTGTTTTATGGAGTGTTGTTCTGATTATATACAATTCCCACAAGAAGGGAAGTACCTTTAAAATAAGGACTATTCAGTACTAGTACAGGATTTCCTCTTGTTGTTGATAATTTCCTCATAACAGAAGATGCAATGAATCCCAGAGAAATTCAAAGGGGCAATCTACAGACAATTAAGCAGGGAACATTGTTCAATCACATTGAAGTTTTCCCGATGAAGTAAAAAATAGATCTACCTGCAAGGCAGCATGTAAAAGAGTTCCCTCGGCGCACGCTTCACTTCCCTTCGCTCCACTTTTCATCACCATCCCATCCCACAAACTTTCACATAACCATCGCTGAACAACAGATGATAATCACTCTCAGTTCATCTTTTGCTACTGAAACTCAGCCTCTGGAATGGCCTCTGTGTGAAAGAAGGCAGGTTTGGTGACAAGAAGAAGTGTTACCCAGTTATTGCCTGCATTATCAATAGCAGGTGTATAATACAAACTAAGTTAGCAACTCAGCTTTTTCTCCACCACATGGTCCTTATCTCAGAAGGAGCGGGCTCCATATTCCCTTTGACTTGAAGAACTTAGTTTTCCACTCCTGGTTTGAACATGCACCTGCCCTGCTTACCTGAGAGTGAAGGAGACCTCCTGCCTGTGTAGGTGGCTAACAAACACCAGCAGCCAGGTGCTAGCTGCTGCCGAAGGCTGAGAGCTCTGGGGAAGGGGCTGGAGGTTACTAGGAGCTCCCACCCTTTATCTTGAAGTATTGGATTCTCTGTCGAGCTGGCCCCCAAGCCCCCTCTCGCTTTCACTCCTTTACCTCTGCATTCACTTGACCAGACTGTACAGATGCAATCAGTAAATCACAGAATTTTAGAGGTTGGAAGGGACCTCTGAAGGTTATCGAGTCCAACCCTGCTGCCAGAGCAGAGCAAAAGTAGGGCAGATCACTCAGGAATGCATCCAGCCTGGGCTTGAAAGTCTCCAGAGGAGACTCCACAGCCTCTCTGGGGAGTCTGTTCCAACTCCTACAATAAAGAAGTTCTTCCTCATGGTGAGATGGATCTTCCTGTACTGGAGCTTGAACCCATTGCCCTTTGTCTTATCACAAGGCACAAGTGAAAAGAGGCTGTCCCTGCCCTCTTGACACCCAGCCCTTATGTATTTATAGACATTAATTAGATCCCCTCTCAGTCTTCTCTCTAGACTAAGCAGCCCCAGGTCTCTCAACCTTTCCTCATAAGGCAGGTGCTCCAGCCCCTTCATCATCCTCATAGCCTCCCTTGGACTCTCTCAAGCAGATCTCTGTCCCTCTTGATCTGGGGAGCCCAGCACTGGCAGCAATACTCCAGATGTGGTCTCACCAGTGCAGAGTGGAGGGGGAGCAGAACCTCCCTTGACCTGCTGGCCACACTTCTCTTAATGCCCCCCAGGAGTCCATTGGCCCTCCTGGCCACAAGGGCACATTGCTCTCCCATGGATAACTTGCTGTCTAATCAGGACTCCAAGGTCCTTTTCCACGGAGCTACTCTCTAGCAGATCACCTCCTATCCTGTACTGGTGCATTTGATTGTTCCTTCCCCAGTGAATCATGCTCTGATGTATTCATACAGCCAGAGACAGCCCATCCTCCCTAGCCAGTGAGCTGACCCATCAAATTCGATGAAGACATTTCAGAACCTTCTTGGTTTTAAACTACGTGCCTCAGCTTTTGTTTATTGCTCATCTGACTCTGGCTTTCTGAGCAAAATTTAGTAATACTAACAGTACTCTTTTCCCCAGTCTGAATCCTTTCCATACTTGCATGCTGCTTATTTTGTCATCTGACCGTAATTTATTCCCAAAGCTTTGCAACAGGCAATGGGAACAATGCAACTCTTCACTCATCTGTTCACAGCCTCAGTTTTCTCTGGTCTTGCACATCATCCTTCCTTCCTGCTCCCTGCCGTTCTCTCGCAGAGCTGTCCCACCAACTCTTCTACTCCCAACATCCTTCCTTCTGTGGAAACAGGGGAAGAACAGAGGACCTCACATACCGTCAGTGTTTGACCTGCTTCTGCTGTCCATGCCTACCTTTTACAGCTCACCTTGGAGAAACAACAGCCACTTGGAAGGCTCCAAGAAGCTTTTCCAATGCCGAGAGAAAAGAGTGGTCTGCAGAGGTCTCCCTGTGCTGAGGCTGCCCCAAGAAGCAGCAGTGAAGAAGATGCACAGAACTGGCTCCAGCTACCCCCTACCCCCTTCCTTTCCAGGAGGCTTTTCCTGAGGAAAGTGGCCTGGTAGAAGACTCTGACAAGGTCCAAGCAGTATAATGTGGTTAAGGGCTTCATAAGCAGGGCAGAATGCCTCTAGTGCTCAGCTGCTTTGAGCACTTGGCTAAGTCCCTCCTGCATTATACGGCTGCATTGCTTGATGTACTGAAGGAAAAACAGCTGGAAGAGAACCTCTGTCTATGAACTTTGCTCTGATGGGAAGGCTTGGGCAGGTTGGATGCAGCACAGGTCAGAACAAAGCAGTTTGGTCCACTCCTTCAAGCTGTAAGTAGAGTTTTGCCAGAGAAGAGCTTGTGTGGGGCTAGGTGGAATAAGAGAGAACACCATGGAATAGCCAAACACTTCCTGACTGGCAGCTTTCACTGAACAAACACTTCAGGCTCCTGAAAAACACCTTCAAGTATCTGTGTCTTATTAGGCTTTGGTATTTCAACAGTTATTACTGCTACTCTATTGCAAGCGTGAGTCAATGCCTGCATCTCCTGGCTCCAGAAGAAAGGGACTGTTCTAATTTTTATTTATAAGCTGGGCAAGTGGAGAGAGAGGCACCCAGCTACAAATCAGCACGCGCTGCTCTGCGAGGCCAGGGAAGCCGGTCACTACACAGCCCTATTTGTGCCTTAGTGCGCTGAGTCACAAGAACCCCAGCCCATCTCCACAACCTTTCGTGCAAGCCCTCGGAAAAGGGCTTTGTAAATCATTTTTGTTGCCTTCCAGCACAAAATCCGTGACCTCCGGATTATTTTCTACAGCCTTTCAGCACGTTACGGTCCAAACCAGGAGTTTCTGGCCAGAAGCACTTGTGAATACACACGTGATGTAAGGTGGGAAGAAGGATTTCAGTTTATCTGTGCTCACTTGGGCTTGTTTGTTGCTCGGGAGAAACAAAAGCGACCCTGGCAGGCTTCCAACTGCCGTGCTACAGCCTAGGAAGGCTCCTGTCACCTGGGGACTTGCATGCGAGTGAAGAGAGCAATGGCGAGGAGCCGTGGGGCTTTCAGCATGATCCTAATAAACTCTGTCATGCTACCAGCGTTAAGGTGGGAGAGCTGAACAGAAACTGTCTTAGGAGCTACTGACAGTTTCTTTCCAAAAGCTAAAAAATGTCATTTCCATGAGCTAGTCCTTTACAGCAAAGCTGGAAAGAATGAGTTTCCAAAGGCTTCGATGGGGGTTTCTGCAGCATTTACCAGCCTCTTAACTTCATGCTGCACTCAAATCCAGCTCCCTTGATAACGGAAGATGATATCAGCTTCTATGAAAGGCCACATCATCTTACAGCCCACGCAAAGCCTTGGCCTGAGGATTTCCGGGCAGACGCAAAGCAATGGGAGGTAGCTGGGGGGTCATGGGATCAAGTCCCATAAGCATTTCCTTTCTTCTCCAGCATCCCTCTGGTTAAGCTTGTGCTCCTGAATTGCTCTCTTGCAGTGGGGTAAACAAGTAAATGTTTCGGGCTGTCTATAGAAGCAAGCTTATTTTGCCTTTAGCATCCTATAGGAAAGGAAAACAGCAGAACACCTCACAACTGTTGTTCTTGGAGAAAACCAAACCAAACCAAACAGCATTCATCATTCCTAGAGCAAACTTCTAACTACCACTGTCTCTCGAAGAAAGAAGAGCAAGCACTGCCATCCCTTTTTCCCAGCTGACACGGCAGATATGGGATGAAGTGATTGCCAAGCATGGTTTACTAGGTTAGCAGCACGAGGAGTAATACAGCCCTGGACTTCCAACCCTTGTGCTTCAGCTTCTGGACCATGCTTTTAACCATTAGTTTTCCTGAGTTCCTAGAATTGATTTATATCTTCCTACGAGAACGATCGGTACATTTTGAGTCTCTAAAAATAGACACAGACTTACCAGAAATGTTGAATAAAATTAGTACTTTCCATAATACCTTTGCCATGGGTAATGGAAAGAGAAGACAGTGGGGAAGAGACAAACACCAGCAGCTCAATTCATATTGCACTCTCTGTTTCTGAAGTCCATTCAAGAGTAGGACAGTGGGACAAAAATAATTATGGGGGTCTTTCTACACAAAAGAGCCAGCTATTTAGAGGCAGGCAAAGT
The DNA here is from genome assembly GCA_027560015.1 of Chloroceryle amazona. Taxonomy (NCBI): domain Eukaryota; kingdom Metazoa; phylum Chordata; class Aves; order Coraciiformes; family Cerylidae; genus Chloroceryle; species Chloroceryle amazona. The sequence goes on from JANHFX010007388.1 coordinate 51,470, forward strand.
CATTTGAATGCCGATGAAATAAGCATTAAAAGGCTGAGAAGCGTTGCCATTTATTAAAAGATCTAAAGAATAGTTGCATGCACTATAGCAATCTTCTAGGTAGGAGTTGTTAATTTGGTATAAAAACCTATTAGGGAGAGGGCAAAGCATAATTAAACAGGAGACAAAACACACTGTGAAAAGGAAACTGGATTTGGAATTTTACAGCCTCTTATTTCACGTTTCTACGTGAACTACTATGCTCTATAATCTCTCCTTAATAACTTCTATGTATTTTTAGCTACCACAGTGTATTTTGCATTTCACGTCTAGAAGTGGTCTCCTGCAGCCTAGAGAGGAAGGTAAAACAAGGTTACGCACTTGGATGCCCTCCCACTCTTCCCAGTCTCACGGCAATCCTTCTTCCAAGAAAGCCTCTCATCAATGCCACTCCTTAATTGGCCCGAGAACCCCTCTTCAAACAAAGCTCTCATCTCCCACGGGGCCGAGCTCTTTCTGCTTTTTTTGGCAGAGCTAAATCCAGCCGGGGCTGTGCCACTTACCACCACAAGTGTACTATAAACTCAAACACCCAGGGAAGAAGTGAGGCACTTCCAGGAGAAGTTGATGTTCTGCAGGGAGAGCTTTGCAGGTAGGATGGCCCACGCCTGGAGAACTCCTTCTCCATGTAAGCCTGGCAGGCTGTTCCCTCAAGAGAAAGTGTAGGGTATGAGAGACACTGCTCAGGAACAAATACAGCATCAGCTGGAGACCTTGGACTGAACCCGAGCTAAACCAGCCTGACAGGTACAAAACTTTGCTACAGAGCTATAGGACAGATAAAGATGTCACAAGTTAGACAGGAGAAGATTCTGTGTTTGTAAAAATGAGCACCTTTTAACATTAATACAAATCCACGAGGTGCAGCGCAGCCTTAACCTCTTCTCTAGGAGTCACCCCAGTGTCGTCGCTGTCTGCCCGCACCCTGCCGGGCAAGGAAAAGTACCACGCAAAATGAATCCGTTTGCCTTCCCTCGACTCTGAGGCACTGGGGGTCTTTCTGTGCTCCACCAGCATAGCCAAGGATGGCATAATATATGAGAAAAAAAAGTAAATACAAAAGCCCACGTCAGGACTAAGGAGCAATAAATAGTTTGACATCTCCCGTGACACCCAGCGGCACAGAATTCTCCGCTGAGATATAGATCAGACAAGCATGTCATTTAAAATACTTTGTTCTTTCTCCTTTATTCAGCCACAACACAAACACAAAAGCAAACCCCATCTGGCGGAACTCGCTAGATAAACCTGTTCAGATGAAGATTCTCAGGAAACCAACCAAAATAGCCATGCACCCACACACCCTCAAGCACACCAGAAGGCAGCAGAGCCCTTACAAAAACGAGGAGTGGCGTTGAACTGCGCTTAAAATGCAGCAGAAAAAAAAAAATCAAGCAGATAGGACACGTCCGTGAAGCGACAGAGCTGCGTGCTGAACGGGGTGCCACTGTTAAACTGGTGTTTAACTGGTGCTGGACAGTTAAATACCAGCACCGCTCCTTTCAGGTGCACATTTGAAGCTGGAGGAGGTGAAGCTCAAAAAGTCTGATCTGTTACCCAAGAATATGGGGTGACAGAATAATTACTCTGCTGTAACTCAGAGCAGACTCTGGCCCTGGGAGATGAGTATGCAGGTGACCAGCTCCACCAGGAAGGTTCCTGCAGGTGGCAACTTTTTTTCCCCCCCCTACATTTCCCCAGCAACTAAACCCACCACCCACACAGCGTGCGGTCCGGCTTTTGCACCCTCCCCACCACAGAGTTTGCTCTAAAGCACGTATTGCACCTTTGGCTGGAAGAAATAGCGTAGTAATTCTGAGCTGTGAGTAAATGTCCACTAGGGATTAGGGTAAGACCACTGAATATCCCAAACCCCTGCAGAAGAAACAGAAAATGAGCTCTTCCATAAAGCTGGTCGAGCTGGTCCATCTGATTTGTCAGGACTTTGTTCAGAAACAGAAGACTCAAATATAGTTTACAAAAAGAGTAAATCTTTATAGAACACCTCAGTGTCACAATGCTAACAAAAATACAGCTCGTTATTTCTGAGAAGAGTGGCCTTGGGAGAATTAATAACTAAACTAGGCTGTTGCTAACAATTACAGCTGGTATCTCTTCATAGAAAGGCGGTCGGACGTACGCAGGAAAATGAAACAGCTGAAACTGTTTACAAAGGTGATTTAAATGCTCAGCACAGATCTAACACAAGTGTTAACAACCACTATTGTCATTTTATTTTTGGACAACTTCAGCAACTATTTAAAAAAAAAAAACAAAACAAAACAACCCCCAAACCTGCTAATACAAAAACGTAGAAAAAAAGAACCATCCAACGAGACAGTTTTTAGACAAACTTAGTTAAGTTGAAGCTGTACCTTTGTCCCAGCACTTAAGAACTCGAACTTTAAGCGTGGCACAACCCAGCTCAGCTAGGTTTGTAGGCTTCCCCACCCTTACTAAAGAGTTAGTTCTTAGAAGGCGCCAATCTCAGTCCCCCAGGGTCTGTAGGGTTTGCTAAGGGTGGCTGACTGCGTCGGCGCGGACGGGCTCAGAACGTTGGGGGACAGCAGGTGGAAGGAGCCAAACGAAAAGGGGAACGCAGACAGAGATGCCATGGAGGAAAGAAGAGGAGGAGACAGTTTGGTAGTAGATGTGACCACAGGGAGCACTGGTCCGACGCTGCCGTTTGGGGGCACTCTGAGTGAGGAAGTTTCAGCGTGTGGGGCGACAATTCTGGTCTGGTGATGCGGTTCCGTGGAAGACGCTGTAGTACTGGTGTTACCGTGCCCGCTTTGAGCCAGCAGCAAGGGGTGAGATACGTGAGGATGATGTCCAAAGGCACTGCCCCAAGGAATGTGTCCAATGCCGGAGTGTGCACTACTTGCTGCTTCCCGTTGGGAGGCGTAGTTATTGAGATGAGACACGAGTCGAACGCGCAGAGGATCGGAGGCGTCCAGACCCTCTATAATACTCAGGTATCGAGCAACTTCAGCCAGGCACTCTCGAAACCCTAGACTCCGATAGTCCATAGCCAAAGCATGGGCATCAAAGTAACCTAAGGAAAAAAAAAAAGAACAAATAATGGAGTCTTAAGATGCTGTTTTCTAGTCATTGTCTACATGTAGCCTCCCCACTCCACCCTCCCAGAGAAGCGTATTTCACTTGGATGTGGTTAGCATTCCCAACCATAGATTAGCTGCCAAGATCCTCTTTTTTTCCTTTGTCTAACAAGTTTCTCTTTTATATCTGCGCTGTGGTGCTGCAAGTCCCAAGACCAGTCACAGACTGCCATTTGTAAACTGAAATTGCACACTGCCACTGAAGGAAAGCACTTTTGTTCTTTCCATGCCTCCCCCGGCGCAAGCAAAACCACAGCACAGCGAAAGTTCATTAGAAACAAGAGTCCTAACTTATCAGAGGGGACTTCTGCAGGCAACCTGCTTGATTCCTAAAAGCACCTTTCACTGCTTTTGCGAAACCCCTTCGCTAGTTGTTTTACCCTGCATTTTTGCTAGTTTCTGCTCTGAACTTTCAGAAAGTTAGCGAAATAAACACCCGACAACAACAGAAACTCCGTTTGCCAAGTTGCCAAAAGCCAGTTCACTTCACCGCACCGACGCATTGCTGGAGAGAGGCTCGTAACCTCTCTCTCCTAGAGCAGCCCGGAGCTAGCGGTGCAAAACGTTCCAGTGCTGGCGATGCCACCGGTCTTGTCAAGCAGAAGAAAGTCCCAAGTTCCTGATGAAACCACGAGCGAGTTTGCATCCGCTTTCTCCCAGCCCACGGCACGCTGCACACCCAACGCCGGGCGAGATGCTCCTCTCGTACCGGCCTCTGCAGAGCTGCGGAGCCGCCGGCGGGCGCGGAGCTTTTACCTTTGCCTCCTGCTGTGTGCAGCATCTTCAGATGATCGACGGTCATCTGCAGGATCTCTGCCTTTTCCAGCTTGGCCGATCCCTAGGAGAGAAGGGGCAGCAGGGAAGTTTTTAGGCAGAGCGGAGGCGGTAAGGAGCGGCAAGCCCTTCCAGCGGGAGCAGGGGGAGACGGTGCGGCGAGGGGGTCACCGGGCGCTACCTGCTTCTCAAAGGCGCTGGGCACAAGCCTCCGCAGCTCGGACAGGCTGTTGTTGATGCGATCGCGGCGACGCTTCTCGATGATCTAGAGCAGAAAGCGGCGGTCAGGGCGAGGGCGGGCCGGGGC
>JANHFX010007389.1:1559-15323 GCA_027560015.1 Chloroceryle amazona
GGGAAAGGTGGGTGGGAGGGAAGGAGATATTTGTGTAACAAAGCTGTAAACACAGGGAAAGAAATAATCGTTCTGGGCCTGCCAGCGAAGCTGAGGATCTGGAGCAAACCCTGGCTGTGACCTCTGACCCCAGCCTGGCGCCAAGCTGATGTGCTTGTGCTGTTGGGGTCAGCACTATGTGGCTGCAGTGGAACCCGGGAATGAAAGACAATTTGCAGGGGGAAAACTGCAGGGGGGCACGGACAGGAGACTCTTTTTACATTGCAGAATCTGTTGGAAAGAGGATTTTGGGGATCCTACCCTGCAGCTAAACTGGATTTGGGAACATGCACTGGGGGGTATCTTTGGGAGGCAGAAGAAAGGATGGACAACAGCTCTCTTCTATGGGGGCCAGAAGTGCCAAGTCAGCACTGTGCCTCCTGCAGTTTCCAAGAAAAGCTGGAGAAGGCTCCAAGGTTTCTGAGGGGGAAAGGGTTTTTTGCCTGTCTACGTGTGCTTGGACTTCTTTTTTTTCCTGTTTCCCTTCTCCCATTTGTTTGGTTTGGGAATGGGAGGCCCCGCTTCCCAGAGAGTGGCTGGTGTTTGGCAGGACCCCAGCACCACTGGAGAAGCAAGCGGAAAACTCTGGGAAAATATGTGCTGCAAGCAGGGGGGGAAGGGAAGAAGGGGGGCTGGGAGGCCTGGAGATATTCTCAGGCTGCCTGTCAGCCTGGAGTTCAATGAACATGGAGTGAACATGCCTCCCAGCCAGGCTGGGAACAGGACCTAGCAATTTGCTGCTGTGCTCACGAGTTCCTAGTCAGGCTCCAGCACTGACATGCAATGAGACCCATTGCAATTCTCACGTCTGCCTATGCCTCAGTTTCCCCTTTTGGAAAAAGAGAAGGGGAACGTTTAAGGCAATGCTTCTTGCTAATGGAGCCTTGCCAGCTGACAGAAGCTGGATTTTGTGATTGGTTGTGTTATCTACTCCTGCCTGCTGCTGGTGGGGATTTTGGCAGCTGACAATACTACTGAAAGCAAAAAAATAAATTCTGGGGTGCATGAAAACTCAGACCCTGCTGCTGAAGGCAAAGATCCTCTCTGTCCTATCAAAGCTATTGCAATGCCTCACTCCCTCGGATTTTCCTTCCTGGTTTATTTTCAAACAAGACACTACCCTGTTCTGCAGCTGTCAGCCTTATGCCTGGCCCCTTCTACCTTTCCAAGTGGCACAGTTAGCAGGGAGGCCGTTGTCCTCATTTCCATCTCACATTTCCATCCTCACCCATGAGTCGCTCACAACCAAGCAAATGTTCTTTGTGGAGGACCTCGTCAGCTGGGTCCTTTGCCTTTGTCTCATAGGACTGCAAGTGCAGCTTGCAGTGGGCAGTGAGCAGGAGTTTGTATTTAATGTCTTGTCTGGACTGAACAGGCACCCACAGGGAGCCAGCAAACAAAGACTTGCACTGCTGACATTGCCCAGCTGGGCAGCAGTTTATGTTGGTAATGACACTTTTGCCAGGATACTCTCACTTTGCTCCCTGAAGGGAACTGGCTGTACCAGCAACATTTTGCCAGGAAAGCCACATTTGCAGGAGGTTTTAGCTCATTGGCTGAGTTCTCAAAGATAGGAGTTTTGAGCATCTTATCCTGTAACCCTGTGCCAGCCACGCTTTTAAGTGTAACTCAAGCTTGAAGGCACCTTGTGTGCTCAACTATCTTCCCTTTTCCTCATCACACACTCTGCCTTGGAGGCAGCCCAGAGAAGCTCTGGCCAGACTGGGCTGCAAAAATTACTGCTCAAAAGCAGCTTTTTCCTTCTTCTACATTTCCTCCCTTCTCCTGCAACCCCCTGCAACATGGGCAAAGTAGGGGGATAAAGCCTGCTTCTTTCCCAGTTACTGCCTCCATTCTACTAACCCTCTCTACCACAGGTACAGAAGGACAGAAATGACTGTGATGATGTCTCTCCTTTCCAGCCCCTGTGCACAGCTCAGCTCCTCTGCTGCACATGTGGATGCCCTGTGCTACCACACATACACCCATACAGGCACCCACCCACAAACACCCACACGCTCACCCTTCACTGCTCCTCCCTCAACAAAACATCCGTAGCAAAGTTATAATCTGTACCAATAGGCAGAGAAACAGTCCCTTCTTTCTGCCTTCCTGGCTGCTTCTCCTCTGCCACAGATTCTTTCCTTTTCCCCTTTTCCCCACCCTTCTGCGCCTATTCTTCATGAGAATCTCAAACCGGGAGGGGAAGCACAGGACCTCTTACCTCTGCTCCCCTCCGGAGGGGTCCCGCGTTGGGTTCTCCGTATCCTCAGCTGCTCCTGGTTAGCAGCGCGGGGAGGGAGGGCTGGCGGGCCCCAGCTGACTCCGGCCAGATACTTGCCAAGTGCTCTTATGTAATTACTGTCTTCTCCATCCTGCCTCTAAGGCCTTTGTGAGTGCCTCCCCCTCTGCTCTGGCCCGTGTCAAGCTTGGCTCTCCCTTCTTCCCTCCCTCCTTGCATCCACCCCACACAGCATCATGATTTGCTCATGTTAACAGCTGATTCCTTCTGGAAGCAAAGTTCAAGCTTTTGGCTACTGTCATTGCTACCCTTGGAAAGAGAGCTCACATGCGTTTCAAGAGCTGGGAAGTGATGGATAGTGCTGCTATGCATTCACCTTCTCTCCATCACTGCCCAGTGACTGCTGGGTACTTTGGTCTTGCCCTTCCGTAGCTTTTGCAAAGAGGGACGAGGGCAATCAAGGCACGGAAAGGTGGCAGTGTGTTTTTGTGCTTCAGTAGTTTGGGGTGCCCTTGGGTTACCCAATAACAGCAGCTGGCCCTCTGCCATATCAGGATGGCTGCTCATCTCTGGCCAGTCTGCAGAGGGAGTTGGGAAGACCAGATGACCTTTAAATGTCCCTTCCAACCCTAACTATTCTATAATTCTGTGATTCTAAAAACAAATGTTTTCCAGCCTGTGGACTCCATGGTTGCGCACAAGTCTTGTGTAACAGCCAGCCCTTGTTACCCAAGAGCACCAACGCAGCATGAAATTACTGGCTTAGAATATCTTGTACGTCTTTGAGGATAGGCAGGCCTGTTGGACATCATCCGCGTGGCTGCATTTCTCTTGTAACTTCTGCCCATGTGGGGCCTGGACCAACCAGGAATGACACGTTCCCTGGCTTTACTCAGGCTGCTGCTGAGTTTGAGGGCACGTCTGCCAGCAGGGATTTCTGCTGTGGGCTGCTCAGCTGCCTGGGCTGTCTCACATGGAGATCAAGGCCTGGCAAAGCCACTACATTTTTTTTTTTGCTGTGTTCTGCTGAAACGCCACGTGGCTGAGGAGCAGCTGGAAGAGCTGTTCACCTGTACTCATCGCTAGAGCAAACTGTTGCTAGACCTGGAAGTCTCTGGCACAGAGCATGAAAGCATGAGCTTTTCTCCCACTTCCCACTGACCTCACAGCTAGTCTGAGACAATGTATGTCTGCCAGGCACAGCTGAACAGTGTATGAGACTGGCTTACAAGCTGTGTCCACTGAAGATGCCTTGCAGCTAACGGGGTATCACTCAGGCTGCCCCTCTCCCCATAGGTAGCTTTTCTATCTTGAGTATCCCATCTCTTACCCCTGCCTTGTGACCTTGCCTGCAAGACAAGAAACTGTGACAGTATCGACCCCAAAACCCGACATGTGACTACAAGTGCTAACCCTACTGCAACCGGCGATACTTCACTGCCTTGTGAGCATCCAGGCCCAACAGCTTGACTCAGTGGGAGATAACAGTTGACACTGCAGCCTGTTTGAATCAGTTCTTAAAGATAACCTTCAGCCAAGCCTGCTGCCTTCTGCTTCTCTTCAGAGAATGCATCTGAATGCTCCCAGCTCCCATTCACTCCTATGTAGATCTAGGAGTTTTTACTCCTGTGCTGTCCTCTCCCACACACACTCCAGTTATCAACAGTAGATCCCTACTGGGGGCATCTCAACTCTCACAAGCACTGTTGAGACAGGTGGATGGACAGCAAGAAAATTTTCTTTGCAGGTACCCATGAGATTTCTTACCAAAGAAACAAGCACTTCGTAGCAAAAGCGGGGAAGATAGAGGTTAAGGGCTCACAGAAACTCTTGGCTCTGTGTTTTCCACTGAAACAGAGAGGTTCCACCATTGCTTGGTAGCAGTGTCTACTGAGTCTGGTTCCTAAAATCAGTCAACAGAGCAAGAGTCCTGCCATGTTCTCTGGCCATTTGATCCTGCACAAACATGTTCATTACTCCATCTTCAAGGCATGGGCCATAGGCATTATTCAATACCTGTGCAGCAAAGTTCTGTCTATATCTATATATCTGTATCTACATATAAATATCTAGTCTAAATCTACCCTTTTTTAGTTTAAAACCAATACCCCTTGTACTGTTGCATCAGTCCCTGCTAAAAAGATTGTCCCCAGCTTTCTTATAGGCCCCCTTTAAGTATCGAAAGGCCACAGTGAGGTGTCCCTGGAGCCATTTTTTCTCCAGGCTGAACAACCTCAACTCTCTCAGCCTTTCTTCATAGGCGAGGATAATTTTTGTGGCCCTCCTCAGGACCCACTGCAATATGTTCACATCTTTCCGGTGCTGAGGGCTCCAAAGCTTCACACAGTACTCCAGCTGGGGTCTGACCAGAGCATAGGAGAGGGGGAGACAAATGTCCCAGTAACATCCCTTATTCTGCACACGGTGGGTGTGTTGCAGGGGTGCTGGTACCAGCCAATACTGGTCCTGGTGCAGCATCCCCGACAAGCACAGCCCTGCCTCAAACCCGGGAGAGACATTTCCAGGTGAGAAAAGTGCAGGTGTGTGACAAGTGAACATGGCTGGACCTCAGCCCACCTGGCTCCCTGCTCACGTTCCTTTGTCCTCTCTGCAAACTCCCATCTGCAGCTTAGCAGCTGCTCTGGTTAAAGGCCACTGAAGGAAACAGGGATGGGGCACAGACCATGCACGCATAGTTTGTGAGTCAAGGCATATATATTTCCTTCCCACACAGTCCTGTTTGTCACATATAGAAGGACATGCTGCAGCCCAGGCACGTGTCTTCAGCTGACCGGATTGATGTGCTGCGTATGTGTGTTTTTGTGCGTGACGTGGTAAGTGTAAGGTCTGAGTGAGCTGGCTGCGTTGTGCGTGGCGTTTGCATATTTTATGCTTGGGAAGGCAAAGAACACCAAGTTTTCATGAGCAAATATTTGCATATTTTCCACTTGTTCAAGCAGATAAAGCATTTCAATTCTCTGTTGAATCCTCAGGAGAGCCAGGAATATCTTCTTTTCAAGGGTGTTTCCCTTTCTTGTATCTCACTGTCTCTTTTATCTACTGGCTACTGTATTTCAACAACTGATTAATTGCATCCTGCCCCCTCCCCATGCTCTCTCTTCCACGGTCCTGAACAACATCAGAGCACGGCCTGGACAGTTTTGCAATTGCCTGAGCTGAGCTGCTGTGTTTCCCTGCTGATGACAAATACAGCAGCTCCTTAACATCACCAAGTGTGGGATGTGTTAGTAACTGCCTGGAAATGCACCCTTGCCTCTCCACGCTGGAACCCCTCCCCAGCTGCCATCCTCTGCCCTTCTGGTTTCTCTCCCAAAGATCCAGTGCAGAAAAAAAGGGTGATGCTTGAGTGAGTCCAAAACTGTCCCGGGCCACTCTTGGGCTGGCAGAAATGTGCTTGGGTGTGCACCTATGGTGGGTCTGTGTGTGTGTGGGGCGTCATCTGCAAGACACAGCTGTCACCTCCCAGTTTTAGCCCATGCTGGGGCTGTGTTTCTGAAGGTGCGTGTGCTGTGTTCTTGCGTTCATGCTTAGGCCGAGAGGTATGTGCTTGTCTGGGTATGTGTTCATCTGTGTGGGTGGCCACATATGGTCTCATGCACATATACTTGAATCCAAGCACCCACAGACATGAATATGTATATATATTACATTATACACCTCGGTCACACGTACCCACACATACACGCACTCAATCACATCAATACTCATTTATATGCACGTATACACATCACATAATATGCCTCCCTATATCTGCTTTTGTGCGCTCTGACGTGTGCAGATGAACTCTCTGAGCAACTGGCAGGACGGACTCTCCATCTCTCTAACACCCTGCCAATGATCAAACGTTGATGTGAAGAGGCGTTGCACAATGCTGCTGAAATCATTGCTTCCTTTTCTAGCCTCGCAGCTCCAATCTCTACGTGATGAGAATAAAACCTTCTGTGCAGCACAGGGCTTGATGGAGCCCTTATCTCCGTGTCTCTGCACCCAGAACAGAAAAATCCATTTCCACATCTGACGGGAACAAATCCCCCTAAACAAAGCCAGAATTTCACTTAGCTGCCGCTCATGGTCTCCAGCGGCCTCTGGGTTGCCCGGAGCCAACTGCACCATTGTTAGGAGAGGGATCACAAGGGCAGTCAGATTAATGTTATTATTACAGAAAAAGCTTGAGATTCACCAGGAGAAAGACAGAGCTGAGAGAGGCAGGGGTCAGGAGGCAGCGAGGTACCATCTATCTTTCCAAATGTCTGCTCCTGTGAATAACAGCCTCTTAACCAATGGTGATAGTTTGCAGAATTTCATAGTGTTTACTTTCTCCTCCTGAATTTTGGCAAAAAAAGGCCTTTTCTTTTACCTCCTCCAGTCTTATTTTCAGTTCATCTCATTTTTATTTTTTTCTCCATTTTGTCACTGAAAAATAGGATGCAGTGTAGAGAGGAGAAGAAAACACAAGAGAGAAAAATATGATGCTTGTGACTCTTTAAACTCCTGTTTAAACTAAAGAGCGCCAGGTTTTTTGCAGGTCACCCTGGAACACATTTTGTTTTCTCCAGCAGCCTCCCCTGAAGAGTTGCCTTGCTAGTGAGCCCAGACTCCAAGTATCAAAACGATGTCTCCTTGGCGCACTTGCTTGGTGCTGGCATTGCAGTGCTTGGGTTCCTCAGAGATGTAGGTATTTTAAGAAGCCAACCAGTTGGTGGAGTTTCTTGAGTGGTGATTTGCAGCAGATGGAGCTGCAAAGGCGTGTGAAATGAAGTCTCAGCACAACTCAGTGGTGAAGGAGATCATCTCTGTTAAGCGTGTTGGCAGCCAGGGAGCTCCCTCATCTCCCCACAGCAGCTGGGCAGACACTGTGGAGAAGGAAACCCTCCCTTCCTATATCTGCCTCCCATCCACCTGATATGCCTCCTGCAAGGTCTTCATTCACTATCACACGCCTTCTTCAGTGCCTTGTCACCAACCACAAACAGCACTACACACTCTATGGTTAATTGTTGTGCCAGTGGTGCTCAGCATTCACCTTGCCCTGCTCCCCACTGCAAGAGGAGCAACATGGACACCCTTTTAAAGTGCTGTGTTGTCCATCTACCTGATCACTCAGTAGCCTTTTAATCTTCCTACTGTATCGTGCCCCATATAGAGGCAGGAGCTTTGGCAGTTCATGCTGCTAGGATTTCTTGACTGTGCTTCATCCACTGGATGAAGCAGGAGCTCCCCAAATGAAAAAAAAAAGCAAAACAAAGGCTTTTTTTAGTCAAACAGATTGTGGATCCCATGCCCATAAATAGTTTGGCTGCTTTTCTCAGTGGGACCCACAGTGTGGGCAGCTGATGGATGATGGAAGGAAGAGGAGATGTGAAGGTGCATCTATCAAAGGACAGAAACTGGCTACCAAGCACTTTCTTTTCCCCATGAGTGGAGCCTGCACTTCTGAGTGTCTGACTTCCCACACTCAAGGGAGCAAACGTGCTTTGTAAGAGCAGCTAAGCAATAGCTGCGTGGTATCGCTGGTAGCTCAGGTCCCAAGGCTGAGCCTGCAGGCATGGACAGCTTGGCACCAGCATCCAGGCTCAAAGAGGACACAAGAGAATGGAGGCTTCATAGGGACAGAGAAAGATTCTCTGTCAGGGAGGGTGATGGCTGTACCAGCGACTGAGAGCACAGCTGAATGTCTTTTGCTTGGTCATGTTTGCAGTCCCATTCCACCCACCCTCTCCTCTCTGGCCTGACTAGGACATGTCTCATTACCCTGGGATGGTCCTTTCCCAAACTTGGGTGCCCTGTGTTGCAGTTCTCCTGATGCCTGCCAGGCCTTTGCTTCTCGCACTGCTTTTGGGTGACCTTGTCTCTTGCTTCCTCAGAAAGTGGATTTGTTCTCACCATCCTCAGATGCTGCAGCTTGTTCTGCTTCCCAGTTGAGGGTTTTTCTTTTCTGTCCCAGTGCACCTGACCCCATGCCCTCCTTTCACATCTCATGCCTTTTCTCAAGTGACCTGTGAGACATTGTTCCATCATCCAGACAGATCTTGTCACTGACCCTCCATGGATTGCCTCCTCCAACATCTCCTATCCTCAGGGAGGCACATCTCCTCCTGGTGGGTCCTTCCTTCCCATTCCTCAGAATTATTTGTGGAGAAAAGTGCCCAGACATAACAGAAAGGCTCTGGTATGACAGTCTTCTTGGTGGCTGTAGCTTAGCAACAGCATTCACGGAGAAGTTCAAGGTGTGGGGACAAACATTTTAGCGGACCCTGCAGGAATGAAGCCAAAGTGGGGAGAGACCTTCATCCCACTCACCCGTTTACGTTGCTGCTCCTCTAGCCTGCACACTCAGAGAGGCCCACCCACAACTTCCCTCCAACTACCGGTGCACAGAAGCAAGCACTCGTCCAACACTCACAGCACCACACTTACACTCTTAGTCAAGCATTCACATGTCCACGCACATTTCTGTATATACTTGCATGCCTACACAACCCCACTTCAACATAAACATCCCACAATTACGTAAATACACTTCCTCGTCTGTGTTTGTATACACTTCCACACGTGCAAAGCCTCTTGCGTACATTTGTACACATTTATGCACACACCCCAGACACTCTCAGGTTACCATCAGTGCCCAGTCCATGCACATCTCCCACCAGCCCTGGCTCCTCCATCTTTGGTCCTGTTCAGACATTCTCATACACATACAATCCAGTGATCAAGTTTTCGCATATAACCACCTCTAAATCATTTCTTCTGCACTCTGAGGCAAATACTCTACCACTTCCCACAAAGAAGTTCCTCGTATTGCCCAGACTCCTGCGATCATGCACTGGAGATGCCGTGACCTCCCTCTGCTCCCCACCCGCATCCTGTACTGATAACATGCCTTGATCTCCTGTACCAGCCAAACATGACTCCATACAGAGTAATCATCTCAAAGACAATGTGTATTCTCAGGAAAGCCAAATCTATAGCATCCCCCTCCCCTAAACACACAGAATGGTTCTGCCCAGTTGGATTTTTAAGTTCAGAGGTGTTTTGTTTATTTACAATAAGGCTTAGGGAGAGGAAAAGGGCATTTCATCTTGTAAGAAACCCTGTCTCCAACTCAAGCCTTGATGTCTTCTTCCCTACTCTTGTTACTCCTTCCATGAGGGTGCAGAGGCACCAGGAAAACCCTGAAGAATGAGAAGTGCAGGAAAGAAAAGTCTCACGAGCCTGCCCAGAGTCTATGAGAACCTTGGAAAGAAAGAGGAGTCTTTGAGCAGTCAGAGTGTTCTCCAGCCATGACCAGCATGGGTAAGAGAGTGGTCTCCAAGACTTGGAGAGCTAGAGAAAGGTCAGCCATTCATGCAGCCGGATGGTATGTGTTTGCTGTAGACACTTTTCATTCCTGTTTTTCTCTTAGGGTAAACTGTTGGTTATGTTTGTAAGGAAGATAATCAAGGCACCGAGATGCCATTTGAGGACTTCCTTGAGGTGCTACAGTCAGATGGCATCTGATGTCCTTCACAGCTGGGTCATCTAAGGATGGATCATGCAATCTAAGGCTGACCTTGCTCCCTCCACGCTGTCAATGCACATCACCTCTTCATCTCTCCCTGGATGCAGTCCTTCCTTTACCTGGTACCACACAAACCTCACATGTCCCTTCCAAAGCCAAGAACAAGGTCTTGCTTTTTCCACTAGTTCATGGAGCCCTCTTCATCTTTAAGCAGAGTCTTGGACTTCAATATTCCCCAGTATCAATGTCTCCCATTGCCCTTGAGGTGGAAAAGCAGAGAGGGTAAAGGGGATCCCAGGTCCCAATGTCTCTTTCCCCTGCACCATCACTTTTCATCATAAATAACTGACATGCAAATTGTTGCTCTTTTCACATCCCACAGGCTCCTCAGGGAGTGTCTTTTGCTCATTGTTTTCTCCTTCCCCACTACTTAGAGGGTGTTCCTGGCTATCATTACCATTCTTGGTGATCTTGCTGATCTCACCTTCTTCCTCTTTATCATCAGTCTTCTCTGGAGGGCATGCTGGCACCTCCTGGCTCTGGACTCGCCGTGATGGCCTGAGGATGGCCCTCCGGAAGCCCTGCTTGAAGCGGTAAGAGAGGAAGCCATAGATGATAGGATTGGCACAGCTGTTGGCATATGGCAGCACCACCACAAGGAAGTAGACACCAAAGAGGGATGGCTCCTCTGGCAGTGGGCAAACAACATTGATTATGTTGAGGACATAGAAGGGGAGCCAGCAAAGGACAAAGACGGCCACAACAGCCACCACCATGCGCGTCACTCTGCGTTCTGAAAGCTTGTGCTTGGAGGAAAGAGCCCTCACCCGCCTGCCAGAGGAACGAACCTTCACGACAATAAGAAGATAGCAGAGACAAATAACCAGCAGTGGCCCAAAGAAGCCCAGGGTGGCAGTGTAGACGATGAAGCCAGCTTTCCACACTGAGGCAGGCTCTGGCCACTGGATGTGGCATGTGCTCATGCCTAAGGGGACATCTGAGAAGACAACCACGGGCAGCACCACTATGGAAGACAGCACCCACACAGTTGCACTCACAGCCTTGGCCACCCGTGCTGTCCGCCATTTGGAGGACTTTCCTGGGTGGACCACAGCCAGGTAGCGATCAACACTCATCACTGTCAGGCAGAAGATGCTGGTGAACTGGTTGATGGCATCCACAGCCATCACCAGGCGGCACATGAAAGATCCAAATGGCCAGTAGGACAGGGCATTTTGTGCAGCCAGGAATGGTAGGCCCAGCATGAAGAGCTCATCAGCTAGGGCCAGGTTCAAGATGTAGACGTTGGTCACCGACTCGCTCACAGAGTGCCGTAGGACCACGTAAATGACCAGAGAATTCCCAACCAGTCCCACCACGCAGACAATGAGGTAGACCAAGGGAATGAGGACACCACTGACAACCACACCAGGGCTGGCAGTGGTGGAGCCGTTGGGGGTGGTGAAGCCTGCCCAGCCACCAGAGGCATTCCGCTCCTCCGACACTGTTGGCGTGGGGAGGCTGAAAGCAGAAGTGTCCATAGCAGAGGCAGGGAAGAGGGCAGGGGGCAGTGTCCTTGCAGGATCAGTTAGCAATCTGGAGGTGAGAGGAGGAGAAAAAAGCCATTGATACTGGGGACATGACAGCTGAACGAGCCACATTTAAAATCACTACATTAACTGTGTGCAGGTATGGACAGGCATGGGAAGCCAGGGTGAGTTTCTGAATGCTGGCAGCCACTGGAAGATGTAGGACAATACTGACCCTGTCTAGTCCTGGGAGGCACAGTGGGCGTGGAGGGACAAACAGGGACATGGCTCAGTGTGGGCCAATGGATCCTCTCCCTTAGGGAAAAAATCTTCTGGGAAAAGAACCACAGACTAGGACAGGGATGGGAAAGTTCTCATTTCCTGCAATTGGCTCCAGTACTGAGGACATAGTCACCAGGGGCCTGATACTCATTTATGAGCCGCAGGTACCTTACAAATAAAAGAGGGAAGAGCATCCAGAGACAAAGTGCCACTGAATTCTGGCTTCCCCATCCACTGAGTATCCTCCTGCTTGCTGAAGCTCTTTTGGATTGGCCAGGTTGTCTCAGGGTTGTTAGACACACCAGCAGAAAAAAAGAAAAGCACGTCTAGTCTCAATTCAAGACTTCTCAGTTCAAGGTTGAGGTCAGTACTGGAGATGGAGGTTAGCTGGTTTGTTTTATGCCAGTTTGAGAGAGTGAAGGAAGAGACAGATTATTTTGGATACATCAAGATGTCCAGATCTCTCTAGTCTCTTTCTCTCTTGCTTTCTCTCTCTCTCCTTTCGCACCCTGCAACACACTGTTAATGGGAAAGCCTCTGCCTGCTCCAGCTGTTTGCAACACCAAAGCAGTGTCCCAGCCTTCCTAATCTGAGGTGCCCAATTGCCTGTCACATCAGAGTTTGGCATGGAAACAGCACTCAGCTCACTCAAAGAGAGCCTTGAACAAACAAGCTGTCCTCTCACCACCAGCTCTCTGCTGACACTGGGTGAGAAGCTGCAGGGAGAGAAGAGACAGATAAGGGAAGGACATGCCTTTTGTCTTTTGACAGGGCTCAGATATGTAAGATACAGAGCCCAGCACATACTCCAGACAAGAGACACCCTGGGAAACCTTATGCAGGGGAGGTTTGTCATGCTTTCAGGATCACTTGGGCTCTGGCAAGGTTTTCTGGAGGCATGGACTGGCAGGGTCATCCTCTTGATGAACTAGCTCCTTGGAAGGGAGGAAAACTCGGTGGAAGAAAACAGGAACCTTGAGGTTCACCTTTACCCATCCCAACAAACTCTTAGGGCTGTGGAACTCCTTTGTTACCGAAATGAAAACAAGAACTCTAAAAGGAAAGGACTCCCACTATTAACTACTTTTAGGAGACCGGAAACATTTCAGAGACTTTTCTTCCAGGTGTGATTCTCTGTAGCATCACAACTTTCTTCACCAATGTCTTAATATTACAGCTTTTATCACTTTATGTAGATGTCATCCCAGCTTCTGAAATTAGGGGAGATCTGAGCTTTAGATAGATTTCTTGGGTATCAGATGGGCAAACTCAACAGACTCCAAGGATGTATCAAATCTTATGTTGAAAGAAGCTCATGTCATAGGCCCCATGAAAACACAATTGGTCAACTACATCTTAACACCATTTCTACAGGCTATTGCATAAATGTTTCCTGCTATACTTGAAGGACCTTTGAAGGTCTGGAATTGTTTAGATTTTTGTTTGCAGGTGCCTTGGGCTGTGACACACTGCCCTGATTCATCAAGCCCATTTCTTGGGGTCCTGAAGTACTGGGTTGTGCCACACATCATGAGCAGCTGAAAGGAATGAGCAGAGTATGAAGTGATTTGAAATTCTATTTCTAAGCTTGGGGATCTTTCCTCTGATATTTTTTTTTTCCAGTCCTGTTCCATTGACACAAATCACTTGTTGGAGGAAAGAGGAGGCAGTGGCTGCTCTGGGGACAAAGATCCCTGCAAAGAGTGTCAGAGACCAGAACAGTTTTTTCTTAAAGGGATGATCCTCTAAAAGGTGGGGACATGCTAAACTGGTGCTACACCACTTTCTTTAGGAAAAATATAAAATAAAAAACCCGCATAAATAATAATCTGCATTGAATGAGAGGAGGAGGCGGCTGCTAAAATCTGAGCCTAGACATGGTTACAAAACATGAATAGAAGCTGGGATGTACATTTTCCTCCCCTTCTCTGGGACTGCAGAGTTAACTTCTGCATGGACTCATGCCCGCGGGAGACATCTGGGAAGAGCGGGCAGAGCCGCCTGGTACTTACGTGTCGTTGGGATGTACATTTTCCTCTGCTTCACCGGGAGAATCCGTGTCACATTTTTCCCCTTCCCCTTTTCTTAAAAGCAATTGAGCAAAGCGGTGCGGGGGGACAGGGAAGGATGGGGACTTGGGGGGGGTGGGTGAG
>JANHFX010007389.1:15333-32223 GCA_027560015.1 Chloroceryle amazona
GACCCTGTGAACATTTTTCCCCTCCCCCTTTCGTTAAAGGCCATTGGGGCACACGGGGGGGGGGGAAGGGGTAGGTTGGGGTTTTGGGGGGGGGTGGGTGAGTCCCACCATGCACTACCGGAGACGCAAGTCCTTCTTCCTGGACCTGCCCATCGCCCCCTCCGCGACTGGTGCGGGACTGGGGCCCGCTCCCCTGCCAGCTGGTGGCCGTCCGGGAATGCGCGGTCCCTGAGCCTTACGCTAGAGGGTCTCCGACCCCCGCTCCCCTCGCCATCTGCGGGAGAGGGGGCTCGGCCGCCGGGCTCGGGCAACCGAAGCGGAGTGGCGGCTACCGGGGGACGGATGCCGGCAGCCAATGAAACACCGGCAGGAGAAGGAGAAGGAGGGGATGGACCACAGGGCAGGAGAACGGGGAGAGGGGGGGAGACAGAGATGAAGAATAAAAGAGGAAGAGGGAGGTGCAGGAGAGGGGGTGCAGGGGAGGATGGAGGAATGCGGGGTGTGGTAAAAGAAGCTGGGGACAGTGGAGGGAAGAGGGAGAAAAAGAAGAAAAGGGATGCGGAGAGCAGCTGTGTGGTGGGAGAGTGGCGTGGCTGGAAGCGAGGGGCTCGGATCAACTCCCCTAGGCTGGGCAAGTTGTGACAGTGCAAAGCGCCCTGCGAATACCCACGGGCACGCAGGAGAGGGGCTGCTTCTTCTGAGGATATTGCGGGCAGGACCGGCACTGCTCAAAACTGCAGGGACGCAGCAAAGCCTTCTGGCTGGCAAAATGTTTCAGAAACTGTGGTGGGTGTTGAGCACACAGACCCATCTCCTTTCTGTTCTGCAGTGCAAACGCCTCCAGATGGATGGAGCTGAGGGCAAATGGGCAAACAGGGGGATTGCCTGTCTCATCTTTCTTCCTCCCCTGTCTGTCTCATCTCGCTCCCTCCACTGGCTCCATGCACAATCTCATTCTTTTGCATCTTCTTCTTTGGAAAAAGCTCCAGTTGAATAGTCCCAAAGTCTCCTGCCAGATTTCATCTCTGTTGCAAGGAGTGGATCCAGGAGAAATGGGGCAGGGCAAGGAATTAAGCTCCCTTGTGTGAGCAGTTTTCCCAGGAATTAAATCAGGATTTTCCAATCCCATTCCCTACTCAAAGTGCTCCCCTGTAGTACTCACCCCCTTCCCTGCCCTGCGGCCAACATCAGTGACTCCTTGTGCTGTGCAGTCACCCGGTTCTTGACATTTGGCACTGCTGTTAAGAGCATTAGAGCTCCTAGGGCCAGCTCCAGCCTTAACAGAAGCAGAGTATCTCTGCAAGCAGAACATAGTCAGGATCTAACACCTGGCCTTCCAAACCTGCTTGAACAATTTAATGTCCAGCCAAAGGTGGACATTAAGGTGGACACCTGCTCAAAGGTGAGCAGGTGAAGGCAGTGCAGGGTTTCAAAGCTATCAGGGTGCCTTAGTCTAGATCTTGGCCACAATGCTGTCTGGAGACACACACGAGAGATGAGGCCTCACTGGAGAAGGAATGGCATGGGCAGCCCCCAGTGGCTATCTTCGTCATGGCAGGACGGGTATCTGCAGCACTATGCAGGAAGCCCCCGAGTTTATGTCTTAGAAGAATCAGAGCCATGCAACAGCAGAGCTCTACCCTGGTCAGCTACCCTTTGCAGGACATGTTAGCAAAAGCACAGTCGTAGGATCATAACTTCTAGGTCTCCAGATCGCTTCCTCGGTGCTCCGAGTCCTGCCCCGTTCTCTGACTCAGCTCCACTGTGGTTCTGCAAACTGCTTGAATTGTGATGGAAGGAAAGCTCAACCTGTGCACCTCCACAGGTAGGCAGATACAGGGATATTTTTCATCACATGATGAGCCTCTCCCCTCTACACTGCCATACGTGATAGGGGACAGGGCAGACTGAGAAAGTAAAGGCCAAGGCTTGAAAACTGGAGATGAAGTAATAACCCTCTGGGAATTAATTGGCTTAAATAATATTTAGGATGTTTAAGGGAGGCTGGATCCCAATATCAAGGGCCTCGTGTCTCTTGCCAGTCCACAGGAACATGCCCACACCACAGACCTAACATCTGCTCTTCTGGACTTAGGTTGACACAATTTACATTGCCTTTAGATGAGGCTTGGGCAGTATATCCGGCAGCCCCTGTGCAATGCAGATATTTGTGGAACTCGCTGCTGCAGGATGTCCTCCAGGGTTGCTCTGGACATTATCAGTAGATAATGTGTCATGTGAATGATTTCACTGCCTTACTCAGATCAACATTGGAGAAATGTCCTTGGCAGCAGGGTACCTCAGGGGCTTTGCTGTGGCAGGTTGTTGCTGACCGCTGCTCACACACCTCCTCAGTGCAGGAAACAGCCTTTGAAACTCAGAAGTGGTGCTGCATCGCAGAGTGGTAAGCTGGCTCAACTCCACAGATTCTCTGTGCCCTCCTAGGACTGCAGGATTTTGCAGTGCCAATCATTGCACCCTGAGCCCTCCTTCCTCCTGCAAGCCGCCACCCTGTAGCACTTCTTACTCTCAAGTCCCTGCAATGCATCAGGAAGGCAGGTGCTCACAGCTGCCAGATCCATAGTACCGCTGGGACCACTCTTCAGCTTAATTTTAGTGACTCGGAGGCAATTTGTCTGGACTGGTGACTCATTCCTCGCTCTTTATTTTTTTTTTTCCCCCTGCCCTCCCCCTTCCTGTTCTCGCTCTGCCTGTGCCTGGCAGCGTGAGTGAGTGCTGGTACTGATACCACTGCCTGTGACGTGAGCTTAGGAGTGTTAATGCAAAAATGTTTTGTATGAAAGGGTGTCCCCAGCAACCTGCAGGAGCACTCCCCACGAAGAGGTGTGTGGGCCTGGGTGTCCCCTCACGAAGCGTGCATCTCATCCTCCGTGTGTCTCGGGGGACACAACCTTTTCCTTTGAACACGTGGAGGCTGAGAAGGTGAAGGGCAAAAGCCAAGGTGTAATCACCCCCTGCCTTTGGCTGGCACATGATATTTGCATTTTACTGTGAAATACAGAGGGGCTCAGCTGAGAACTTAGCCACTTGGTGCATGAATCAGGTCTTATCTCTTCATCCTATAGTGTCTGGGGCTCCTTCTACCAAGCTCAGTGTGATGATGCCTGTGTTGTCCCTGCCAAAGGAGAGGCACAGCTGGCAGGTCCTTCCACCCCAGACATCCCGTTGCTCACAGCTTCAGGGCTCTTTCCCCGTGAGGTGCAACACATCATGGACATGGCAAGAATGGATGGTCTGTTTATTGGGTCTCATTCACTATGTTGTAACCTGAGGGATCGGTGAGGAAGGGAAAGGACAGCCAGGGTGGGGCGAGCATGGGGAAGTTGTGCAAGTGGACAAACCAGTGCTACGGACCCACAACAGTCTTTCAAGCCAGGAGAAGTGAAAAGCACAGTGACTGCCACAAGGTACTGAGCTCTGGGATGCTGGAGCCTTTGCTCTCCTGCGTGCTGGGCAGAGCCTGGCATCAGGACGGGAGCGGGATCTGTAGCCAAAAACACGACAGACCTTGTGAAACCAGCTTGGCCATTTTCCTGTTTTCCCTCCCTCTGCCCTGGTGGTGATGGTAGAATGGAGGGGCAGGGTTCCCGTTAGAAAGCTCCCACTTTTCTCTCTCTTCAGGCTCTGACCAGCTTTGCCTCTCATCCTGAAGCCTCTCTCTTCCCTCTGCTGCCTTAAGTTGAAGGGGCAGGGCAGGTGGGGACAATATGAGGAGTAAAAGAGTCCTGGAGGAGAAGCTGCCACCTGCCAATGAACAGCAACACAAAAACCCCCTTGAGGTGAGCAGGGCCTGGTAAGAGGAAGGGCCATTGGGTAACTGCCATGAATAAGGAACAGCTTTTTTTTGTTGTTCTGTAGTTGTTTTGGTTTGGGTTTTTGTTGTTTTTTTTTTCTATAGGCAAAGGCTTCAGCTTCACAGCTCTCACAGGAGGTCATCCCCAGGGCAGCCTGGATGAAATTCTCTTTAAGACAGAAGTTGTCAGACTTCTTCTCTGTGAGGGCAGAGGTGGAAAATCCTGGGCCACTCTGTACCATCAGATGGGGGCAAACCTACCCACGAGCAAGTGGCAAGGAAGTGGATGTGTTTAGGAGTCCATGTGCTCTGTCATGCCATAGCCTGTCCTTTCCCCAACACAGGACTGCTGCCTCTCTCTTTCTTTGAGGGTGACCCATCCTGCCAAGCACAGCAGGTCATAGGTACCCAATGGCCCCGATCATCTGGGTTTAGGAGCAGGAAGGTGCCACTGGTGTGAAAAGGATCCACTCCCAGGGATTCTTTTTAGACTTACTTGCTTAGAGGAGGCTGCATACACGTTTCTTTGTCCGTGTGGGCTGTGGACAGAGGACTGCTCGAATGGCCTCGTCAAACACCGTCTTGAGGCCACGCTGCGTCAAAGCTGAGCATTCGAGGTATTTCACAGAGTCTGTTGGGAGGGAAGCAGGTGCTGTAATAGGGAGGGAGGTAACTGGGGTAGGCAGTGGGGATACATAGGAGTCTCTACTAAGGATGCTCAGAAGAGAAGCACGCAGGAGGATTATCACCGATCACATTGGGTAGAAAGAGATGCATGTGCCTGTGGCACCAATATGTTTCTAGCTCACATCACAGCCACAATACCCTCCTCCTTCAGTGCCCATTTCACAGTGTCCCAAGGCACACACATACCACCTACACACCACCAGTCTCATTTTGAGATGAGGGCTCAAGTCTCCTCAGGTTTCAAATGTCATTCAGACTGCCTGGCCTCAAAGACCAGGGTTTGCCTATTCTTCATCCCTGTAGCTAGAGCAAAGCCATTGCATGAGGCTGGCTGTGTTATCCTGGCTGGACACTCTCTCCTCTGAAATCCCATTTAAAAAGTTCTCCCTCGAGCTGTTTTTCCTACCGTCTCTGCTTCCTCTGCATGCTGCATCTGAGAAGAGAGGTTATTTGTGCCTGTCCTGAAACACAGGAGGGAGCTGATGCCCCTGAGATGAATGGTGGGGTGACACACACATACCCAGGGTTGCACATATAAGCCCTGGTAGTCAGGGGCAGGGACGGCAAACCGCAGTTGCAACGCTTCCTGAGAGATGTTAGAAAACTCACTCTTCTGCCTCTTTCCGGATGTGGAGAAGAGGCCTCTGCCCACAGAGCAGCTGCGGCTTTCACAGAAAAATGTTGGCCCAGATACAAATAGCAGTGCAAAAGGGGAGGAAGGTCTCCAAGTGTGTATTTGCGTGTGTGTGTGGAGGATGGTGGCCAGAGAGAGGCAGAAAACAGGGCTGAGGGGTTGAGGCTTCCTCAAGGAGCAGCTCTCCTTCCTGAGTCCCCTGAAGTGCATTTTGTCCCATGACTATTGATGTGTGTCCCTCAGGGATACTATTGTAAGATACCTCTACAAATGCCTCATTAATTTGAGGGAAAGCCCTCAGATCTTCTTCACCGATACTTTCATCAGTTCCAAAGTGTTGACACAAGCACATACCGATTTCCTTGGCCAGAGCGAGACCCTGAGGATATGTAATAGGTGATAACTTCTTCTCCTTCAGCTTCTCAATGGTGTCCTTGTCATCACGAAGATCCAGCTTTGTGCCCACAAGGATGATGGGAGTACTAGGGCAGTGGTGCCGCACCTCAGGGAACCACTACAAAGGGAACAAAATGGCAAAGGTGTGAGAAGTCACACGTATGGGCATGCACATGGGAAACAAAGAGCATGCCCTGGAAAAATGGCACCAAGATAGCTAACACCCTGTCCTTCTTCACAGCCCTTGTATGCAGTGTCAGGCACTATAGTCTGGCCTAGGCCAGCCCTTGTCGCTGGGTCCTGAGGCAAAACCCTTGACATGGAGCTCAAATTCTCTTAAGCAATAGCACAAGCTGCTCTCCACCCTTCAAGGCACCCTAAAGCCCAGGGAGGAACCTGAAAGTGGTAGGAAGGAAATACTCTCCCTTCTTCCCTCAATTCCTATCCAAATGCTGTGGGTACCTGCTTCTCATACCCTATGGACTGGTCCTGCATGTCTGTGCTGTGATAGTCTTGTCTGAAAGATACCTTCAGAATATAAGCCTGTGGTCTCAGCAAGGTCAATAGCCCAGCAAGATGGATACTAGCCCTTTAATAGGATTGGCTGCCTTCTTTGGGATGACCCAGAAAAGACATCTGAGGAAAGCTAATATTTTAGACCGTCTCTTCTGACTCATACAAAAAAGACACTACTTCTCTGAGTCTAGACATCCTAATAGCAGTCTCCACCCAGTCACTCTCTTTGCAAGACCACCACCAATCAATCTCACCCTCCTCAACCCCTGATGGACCAGGATACTCCATCTCACCTTAGCACGGACGTTTTCATAAGATGCTGGGCTGACAAGGGAGAAGCAGATCAGAAAGACATCCTGTAGGCATACAACCATGGAGGAGTTAGGAGGAGAGCCTGGGACTGCATAACAGGAGGCAGGGAGGGGAGGGAAGAGGTGGGCTACAGCAGAGGGTCGCGTGAGGGGAAGCTGTCTCTCATAATGTAACACAGTCCTGACTGCTGCTGATTGCCTCTAGAGGAGGGAAGGATATTTGCTCCCCTGACTCATGGTAACCATAGCACCATTATCAGAAGAGTCAAATGTTGAACTATGAGGATGGGGTTTTTGTGGTAGGCACACTCATCCTCATGGGAAACAGCCTGACAGCATCCTGCTCATTTCTCACAGAACACCACAGAACTTTCAGGCCAAGTTCTGTCTCAACTGCTCTTGAACAGAAATAGCCTCAGCCCAAGAAGTGCATATGCAGGACACAAAAGAGGCAGAGTTTTGGTTATCCATGTAAGTGCTTCTCCTGGGCATGTCAGAATTTAGACTTCCATATAAAAGAAAGGAAACCAAACCCAGTTTTCGGCGTTATATTTATTTAATTCAACTTCACCTAGCTAATACAAGGGTGTCGGGCCCAGCCTACCCATTTCCATACTTCTACTATTACCAGAGGCAAAACCCTCGAACAACAGTTCCTCCACCTTTCCTTGGGATGTGTCCCAGGGTGTCTGCGAGCACACTGTTGAGAAATATGCCTGATTGCACTGACTGCAGAAGGAGCCTAGGCAAACAGCTTAAGCGAAGTGTCCAGCTTTTGGATGGCTGAACCTAGCAGAAGCAAATAGTGACCTCAATTCCTAGCCCTTTTGGTCACAAAGGTGACCTTCAGACCAACACCTGAGGCAACGCAGTCTTTCTGAGCTTGCCAAGAGACTGCTTGGAACAACATCCTTTAGGGAAGGTGGTCTTTAGACCCTGAAATCACCCTGTCAATGTCGTGGGAAATCTGGTGAACAGAATATCTGAGGCATCCATTTGTTCTGTTAGAGGCTTTGTCTTAGTTGAGGCATCAGCAGATCAAATACATGCGTCCACACATCAGATGCCTTTTAAAAGGCAGAAACCAGAGTAGTGACATTCACAGAAATGTGAGAAGATCCTGCCTTGGTTCCTAAGTTCACTGAACCACTTCAACTTTGCAAAAGGAGAGGTTTCTACCAGGGCTGCAACAAGGCATCTGCCCCATGCTGAAATCTGTGTCAGCTGGGCTCGTAAGCATCCTTGAAGATCTCGTTTTTCTTGCTAAATTATACCAGTTATGAAGTTTAAAGGCTCCAAAATACCATAGATGTCTTTCATCTAAGAATGAAACTCATCACCTTCAGGGTTTCAAGACACTTGTATATCAACTGAGAATACTCAGAAAAGGTCAGAGAGAGACTGGAACAGTGCTGGCACTGTTTTATGGCAAATGCTGATTTTTGCAGCGGGGGACAGAGGCATATCTGAAGGAGGAATAGGAGAGGAGGGGTATGGAGGGTGACCCACCGTCTGCGGGTAAGACAGTGGCCTCAGCCTGTCATAATCTTCTTGTCCAGCAGTATCCCATAGCCCCAGATTTACAGGCTTGCTATCAACCATCACGTTGGCAGAATAGTTATCGAACCTGAAATTCAGAGACACAGTCCATGGCTCAGACAGGAGAAAAGGGAGCCTTTCATGCAGTGTAGATGGGGTTTATTAGGTACATCCAAGAGAAAAGGGTAGTGATTCCTTTTCTTGGCTCACCTGGGTGATGCTGCTTTCCTGTAAACCTCTATCTCATGTATTTCCTACTCAGTACCAATCTCCCCCCATCATCCCTCTGTCCTGAGCTGCAGCTTCACCCTTCAGCTCTTGTGTGCAGATCCATAAATCCTTCAGTTTCCCACTTCCTTCCTCAGCCTTCTTCCCACAACTGTGTCTGCTCTAGCCAAGCCCCTGTCTGTCTTTAGTGCTCTAAAACACAGTTTTCTTCTTAAAATGGCAGAAGAACCCATGTCTCTGTAGATTCCCTAGAGCCCTGCACTCCTCAACACCCCTGCTGGAACTGAGGCCGATATGCCAAGGTGTGTCCCCTTGCTCTTTGACAATCCAGCATGAAATACTTGAGAGTAGCTGTTAGGATTGCATGCTTGGGAGCAAAGACTTAATGGAGATCAACAGACATGAAAGACTTAGCAGAACATCAATAGAAATGTTCCTCTCCTCGTCCTAGAAAATTTTATTTCCTGTTCCTTCTGGCATTTTTTTTTTTCTTTTTAGGCTAAGGTAAAGGAAAGCAGTGATAGAAAGGAACCAACACAAAGACCCTGTGAATGTGCTCACAGGATGCACCAGTGTTGTAAGATAGGTCATGCAGTCCAGGAGCAGAAAATCACCTCCCTTTCATGTCTTCCGACACAAGCCTCAGACAGAAGGAGAAATGGTGTGCGTGTGACACACAAAAGGCACAGCCACTTCCTGGCTACATGCTAGAAAGGGATTGTTCCCTTCCACAAAACAGTTTCTGAGAAAAGATGGGTTCTTCATGCCACAGCCATTTTTTTTTCAGTGTCCACTGCAAACTGGTTCAGAGGAAAAAGGTGAGGCTCTGAGGTAGTCCTGCACCCGTCCTTCCCAAGGAACATGAACCAGAGCTGGCAGTCTGTGCCTCAATCCTTCTCCCACTTTGGGGAGAGTGTAGTAATAATCTATATCCCAGCTGTGTGGTACGAGCACGTGTGCTGTGCATCCCCAAACGTATCCCCGTGCACTGTGGGGAGACAAATGCACCTGACCACTCACACCAAAGCGACCCTAAGCTTGCTCCTTATTCCAGCAGTCTGCAGGTCTGTCCCAGCCTCATGCATACATCTACTGGATTGCATAATGCTTCTATTCTGGCATTCAGATGGATCCCACACTCTTAAAATAGGGGTTATCGGTGCCTGCTCTAATGACAGCAGATGCCTTGAGCAAGGAAGGAAGTGGGGTCCCTTGTCCATCTTACCACCTTCTCCTGGATCTGGACTAAGTTTTATAGCCTGGTGCCTGGTTGTTTTGTCTAGAAGGACCCCACCTACTGTTTTTAAACTTAGCAGGCAGACTGACCCTTGGGTTGGCTTGTATCTCCCCAACATCCTGTTTATTCTAGGGTTTTATAAGGCCACTTGTGCTTCTGGTGAAAGGTGATAGATAAGAAGTGCAGAGGCATGCAGCTTGTGACCCTGCCTTCAGAGTGCACAAGGGGTTCTTGCATCCCTTTGCATCCTGCTTTCCCTGCCTCCCACCACCCCAGGACCTGTTTATGCATTACTCACACAGTGGGGATGTATTCTCCTGGGAAGGCATTGGTGGTGTAGCTGATAAGGAGACAGGTTTTCCCCACAGCTCTGGAAGAGAAAGAAAAAAATAGTTGGAAATCATGGTAGTGCAAGGCTGTCCTGCTAGAGTGAGATGGGGATGGAGCAATTCTTCCATGCCTCTAAGCTACCCGTCAGGAGATTCCTGGAAGCAGAGATGCATTCACAGGAAGCAGACAGACCATAACCGTAGGTTAGACAACCATCAGGAAGAAGGTCAGGATGTCACCCACAAATGTTTGTTGTCTTTGAGCACAAAGACTTGTTTTTACAGTCTGGTACAGAGATCACTCAGCTAAGACGCATCCACTCTGAGATAGAGGTGAGCCCATTTTCCAGTGCGTGCACACTGCTGTAGTCTCACAGCCAGGGTAGGTGTGTTGATTCATCATGGAAGTGCCATGACAGAGCTGTCCAGCCAGGGCCAGGGGCTGATGGCACCTCTTCTTGACTTAGCCACACCACCTTCCAGTCTTGCCTATCTGTGGTAAGCTGCAGCATCATCTACAGAGAGAGTTGTAAGCAGCCAGCAAGGTACCTCTCCATGTGGCTGATGGAGGCTGCTGGTGGTGTTTCTGATCTAGAAGCTGGTGCTTCCTCTCTCATCAGCCTCCCCCACACATGCTATAGTAGGGTGGAGTGCAAATAAGCCAGGGCAGCAGCACAGTCCAGACTGGGTGAGAGCATCGGTGGGACGGAGGTGGGAAAGGGGGCAGTAAGGCTAAAAAGGGGAGGAGGTGTCATGTCAAGGTGAAGCCTGTGGCGAGGGAAAGAAGTGGAGAGAAATTGGCAGGAAATAAAGCATCCAGGACAGGTGTGGGAAGGAGAATCCTTCTCCTGCTGGGTTGCTATTTCTTAGGTCTGTGTGGCATGGGAAAGTCTGGCTGTGTTTTAGTTACAGCATGTGTAAAACGCAGGTGTTGAGAGCAGCCTGCCTCCTCAGCCTATGAGCACAGCCACAGGAGGAGGGATATGCCTGCCTTGGGGAAAGGCTGGAGTCCTGCTGCTGACGATGCTCCAACCATCTCAGCTGTACCTTCAAAGTCCCCTGTTGCAGAGCTGTAGCCCTGTGTTTTTGTGTGCCCTTGACAGGCACAGCTGGCATGGTCATCCTGGTCACAAGGTACCTGCCTCAGTCACTGCACTGTGGGACACCTGAGGAGGAAACTGAGCTCTCTGGCATGCTCTGACACTTCCTTCTGCCACCTCCCTTTCTCAAATCCTCCTCTCTCAGTCCCTTCTTTTCCCCAGGTCCCTTGCTTCTCTCTTATCAGAGATATTAAGGGAGGGCCAGAGAGGATTCCTGAAGCTCTACAGGTAATGGCTCAGCAGATCTACAGGGAACTGTGGGTTGGTCAGCCATGGAGAGGGGAGGAGTCTGAATTAATGAGGGTCAGTGAAGGGGTGAAGGTTACAACAAAGCTATTGAGAGGTGAGGTTAGTGGCATGTGCAGGTTCCTGGGACTAAACACAGGGAGTGTTAAGAGATCAATGATGTGTGATGGCAGGGGCTATGGGGCCAGAACAGCTATGAGGCAACATGAGGGGCTTATCTGAGTGACGGCAGAAGGTCCTGCGGTCGGTAAGGTTGAGCCAAGGGAGGGTGAAATGGCTGGGATGGCTGGGAGGGAGGTAAAAGGTGGTGACCCAAGAGCTCAGGGCAACGGGGGGATGACCGGGCTGCTGTATTGCAAGACAGTGAGAGAGGAGGTGCAGTGCACAGCAAAATGATAGGGCAGAAGATACTTAAGAGGAATTGCAGTCAGAGGGGTTGAAAGCAGGAAGTGTTGCGGGGTTAGCCACAATATGGGGGGCAATGCTGCCTTGAGGGGTGGCTACAGAGCTGGTGCAATATGTGAGGGCTGAAACTGGGGGGTCAGCAGGCCAGCAGATAAATGCTGTGGAGTTGTTCATCCAGCTTTAGCTTGCAGCCTTCAGGTGACTTTTCTGAGGGGTTATGGTGTTTATTTTGGGCTCTGTCTTTCCTTGTCCTTTTTCCC
This sequence comes from Chloroceryle amazona, assembly GCA_027560015.1. Classification (NCBI taxonomy): domain Eukaryota; kingdom Metazoa; phylum Chordata; class Aves; order Coraciiformes; family Cerylidae; genus Chloroceryle; species Chloroceryle amazona. The sequence goes on from JANHFX010007389.1 coordinate 27,036, forward strand.
TGCCCCCTTGCCCCACCTCTGAGAATATGTCTAACGTGTACTGTTAAGTTTGCAGCCGTCTTCCTCCCCGGGCAAGTTGTGAAGGAGGAAGTGACTGTGGGAAGCAGGGCTGCTGCAAATGTCTCTTCATCTGCTACCTGATAGCTGCCCCAGATAACAGTCTGTCCAGCTCCTAGCTGGGAAATGAATTAACCTACTCTGTGCCAAATGTGGACACTCCTTCACTCCCTCCCCTGAATCTACTCAGAAGAGGCCCTGTCTACCCCTTCCCTCCCACCCCCAGCAGCACTGACTGCTTCACTTATTGATGGCTTAGACTGGGCCATTTCCAAGGGTCATGGGACGTGGGCAGTGACACCATCACGCTGTGAAGGCAAGGTTGTGTTATCCCCAGCTCCTAAAGCAGCATATACTTGTACTTAACCCAGTGGAAGAACTCCTTCTCCTCATGCCCACAGAGACCCCATGCCAAACAGTCTCCCCCCACATCCCGACACAGAGATAATGTGTCAAGAAAAGCTGAACACAGAGTTACTGACAGACGTCTCATCAGGACCATAGTGCCATGCCCTCTGCCAGTCAGTCCCAGTGAGCAGATGGCTTTCAAGGAGCCATTCACCTGCAGGAGAGTGCTTACACCTCTTGGATTTTAAATCTGACTCCTGCCTACAGGTTGAATCTGGCAGCAGCACCACCACCACCTCCTGTGCATGGGACAGACTTGCTCCACTTTCCATGCCCTTTTTGCAGATGCCCTTCAAAATGTCCTCTTCCACACCCTCTCCCAAGAAAGGTCCCTTGCCCTGGGGAAAGAAGATCAAATGAGGGAGGGAATGCAGGCTGCAGGAGGTCAGAAGCAGAGCTGGGGAAGTTTCAGCAAGCAGCCACCTTCTTTCTTGCCCCTTGTCGCCTCCCCTCCCTCCCCACATCCACAGCAGACCAGCGGGGTACCTACCCGTCTCCCACCACGACACACTTGATGGCTTGCATGTCTCTGGACCCGTGGTGGAGGACAGCGCCCGGGGCAAAGGAAAGTCAGGCCAAGGCAAACCGTGGGGAGAGACAGGCAAGTTTGAGTTTCAGCCCTTGTGCTGCAGTGAGTGGCAGGTTGCAGGGACGGAGGAAGTAGAAGAGGGAACTTTACTCGACGATCACCCTCCAGTGCCTCCTCCCACCACAGCAGCCGCTCTGCAGCTGAGGCCGTTAGCTGAAGGCAGGGTGTGCATGATTTCATGGCTGGGGTGATGACTGCTTTATTTTTTTTTTCATCCCCACGTGTCTCACCCTCTCCCTTCCCACCCCATCCCAGTGAACAACTGGAGGCACCAAACTGCTTTCACAGGGGAGCTGAACAAGGGTTAGAAGTGGAGTGAGGATGTGGAGAGTGGGTTTTCCTCCTCCCTCCTTTATCATCCTGACTTTGGAGGATGTGTAAGCAAGGAAGGGAATCTGAAGTGGGATTAGCGGGGTGATGTGGAGCAAGGAAGATTTTTTAGGTCTTCCCAGTGCCCCTGAGTGTCAGTGGTGAAATGTCACATGGAACAATGTTTTCCGTGAAGGCTGAACAAGGAAGCTAAGCAGCCTCAGGGAAGCAGCAGCCACTTCATGACTGCTCTATCCCTACTCTCTCATGGTGATAAGATCCTGCTGCATTTTCCCACCTGCTCAGATTACTAGAACAAAGAAATATTGTGTGAACATGTGTGCTCACCATGAAGTGGAGCAATTGCATCAGGAGATGCAATGAACTTTTTTCTCTCCCCTGACAGTACTATGAGAGCCGAGACTTGGTGGATGAGCTGCAAACCATCTTCTACCTATCCACTCTCCCTCTGCTTCTGTGCAAAAGCAGCCAGGGGGAGCTGCTGCCAGACTGCTTCCATCTTGTCATAGAATCACAGAATTTCAGAATGCTTTACAGGTCATCTAGTCCAACCAGTGATTAGAGACATCTTCAGCTAGGTTGCTCAGAGCCCCATCCAACCCAGCCTTGAATGTTTCCAGGGATGGGGCTTCTACCACTTCTCTGGACAACCTGTTCTAGGGTTTCACCACACTCTTTGTAAAGATTTCTTCCTTATATCTAGTCTAAATCTACCCTCTTTCAGATTAAAATCATTATCCCTTGTCCTATCACTACAGGGACTACTGAGAAGTCCGTACCCATCTTTCTTACAGGCTCCTTTATGTATAGAAAGGCCACAGTAAGGTCTCCCTGGATCCTTCTCTTCTCCAGGCTAAACAAACCCAACTCTCTCAGCCTGTCCCTGTTGTCCTCAGAGGATAAAAGAATTTTAGAGCTAAGCAGCAAGGAGAAGAAAGAAGTGCATGGGACAGACTATCACCAAGAAAAAAAAGTGATAAGGAGCAGAAAGATCCCAGGAGGTTCTACTTCTTTTTCCTTCTCAAAATGGGAGTCTGTTTCCTCTTCTTCCTTCTCCTCCCATGCAACACTAAGCCTAGGAACGTGCCTATGTGTGTACAGCTGTGTGCTCCAGCCTGAATTGATTAGTGCACGTATTTTATAGAAGAATGTATTATATAGAAGAAGGGGTGTGGTGACGCGGAATTAATTAGAATTTCCAGGCTTTGTCTGGAGACCAGTTAGACCAAGAACAGTGGGTTCAGCTGGGATGCTCCTGAAGGAAGGAACTCCAGGAGAAATCATTTCTCTGAAGGTTGGTAACCTTTGTGCTGCTGCAGCCATGGGAGGTTGTTACAACTGACCTGTTTGGGAGGAGAGGTCTCCCATCCATCACTCAGCACTGGCCACAACCCAGAAACCTCTGACTGTGGAATGTTTCCAAGTCTTAGGGCAATTTCAGAAGCATAAAGTGACCAGCTGTACTAGGTGTTCCCTCTGTGGGTGGAAGGGAAAGGGAAGAAAGGAAACCCACTGACTCCTCTGCAAGCAAGGGCAGGAACAGGCCATAGGTGTACAGATCAGAGAAGGACAGAAGGAAGAGCGACAAAGGCTTTTAGAGGGAAAGCAGCAGCAGGAGCTGGAAAGGGCAGGAAGGCACAGAGTACAGTGGTCCAGGAAATAAGGACTCGGAAGAGAAGGCAGGTATAGCTGGCTCTAGAGAATGGTAGAGAAAAACCATTACAGCTCCCTGGACAATTGGACACATCGAGAGCTCTCTGTGGGAGACATCTGGCTGCCAAGTGAAGACCCAGAAGCTCGAGCCTTAGGGTTTCAGAGAGCTCTAGGTGGGGTAGGAAAGCAGGAAGCTAACCCTTCCTTGTCTGGGCATTATTGAAGCTGCATTTAGAATCAGCCTCCCCAAAGGAACATTTCTCTTTTCATCCTATCTTTTCTCTGAAGGTTTCAAATAATGCTTATGTGCCTGGGGAGAAGCAGAATGGGAGAAGCAGAGAGCGAACTTTTGAGGTAGGAAGGATGGGAACTGAGGGGGAAAGAGATGGAGAATACACTCAGTCTAACGAGTCATTTGAGGATACTGGGCTTTGGGATAGGATCAAACTAAGGGAGGCTGGATGGAAAACCAGGAAGAGTAGGATCTGGTGGCAGGGATGAACAAGGAGGACCTGCTGAGTTTCAGTGGTGCTGTTGTCCTTGTAGTCTGGCTTGTGGGGCTGGCAGCACAGAAGGGAGCAGGGAAAAAGATGACAAGTTAAAATTTGTCAGGGAGGAGGAAGTGTTGTTGAGACTCCATGTCCAGGTGAGCCCCATGTCAAAGACACTGTAGTTCTGTATGGCCAACAATGAGCTGTGTAAGTGCTGGCAAGAAGATATATCTCTAACCCACTTCTAGGCAAATTACTTTTGAAAGATAATTGCCTTCTACAGCTATGGACAGTCAGTTTCATCCAAGTCAGATGTCTGTGGTGTGAATCTATAAACATCCTTCCTCCGCCAGTGCCACTGTAGAGGGACAATAGGGATCTACACAAAGGCTTTTACAGTGTTTTTTTCCACTATATTTAAATTATTTGAAATGGGACATTACATTTAAATAACACATATTGTAATCACTCTGAGAACAACTGGTACCTGCTACCCCTGAGTTGTACATGCTGCAGGAAATAGGCCAATAACCCCTAAATAAGCACATACAGATCTGTTGCTGCTTTGATGTCCTCTCACACCACCAAGGGGTGCTCTTGACGTGAGTTTCCTTCTGCTTGTGCAGTTGTGCTGAGGGAAGGCAGGCACCCATCTGGGGTTTCTTGTTCCCTTTGCTGAGTTTGAGGGAGATGTTAATGGGAAATAATTGCTCAGTGAGACAGTTTTGCCCTGAGAGACTTTGGGGCCCTGGACAGGGTCACGTCCCAGTGATCCATTTGTGTTGGGTTTGCATAGCACCCATGTAGGGCAGCAGGAAAGGGAAGAAATGCATTATACCATTTTTCCCCCCATAAGGATCCAAATCATCAAGGACTGCTCCATCCAGAGCTGGCAGATCTTTAAGGACACCGCATAGAATGCAAGAGATCTCCATCCCCAGGTGGAAGAAACCTTAGCAAGGGAGGGAAGAGACCAGTGTGGCTGAGCCATGACCTGCTGGTCAAACTAAGAGGCAAGAAAGAGCTGCACAGGCAGTGGAAGCAGGGATGGGTATCCTGGGAAGGGTAGCCTGGGAAGGCAAATCCTGCCTGACCAACCTAGTGGCTTTCTATGATAAAGTGATTACATCAGTGGACAAGGGACAACCTATGGATGTGATCTATGTGGACTTCTGCAAGGCCTTTGACACAGACCCCACAACATCCTATTCACCAAGTTGGAGAGATTGATGAGTGGACCATTCAGTAGATAAGGAACTGGCTGATTGGTCACATCCAGAAGGTAGTGGTCAATGGTTCAAAGTCCAGATAGAGAGCAGTGATGAGTGGCGTCCCTCAAGGGTTGTGTACTGGGACCTGTACTGTTTAATATTTTTATCAATGACATAGACAGGGAGATCGAGTGCACCAGCAGCAAGTTTACAGATGATACCAAGCTGAGTGGTGCTGTTGATATGCCAGAGGGACGGGATGTCATCCAGAGGAACCTGGACAAGTGGGCCCAGGTGAACCTCACGAGGTTCAACGAGACTAAGTGCAGGGTCCTACATCTGAGCTGGAACAATCATAGAATCATAGAATAGATAGATTGGGTTGGAAAAGACCTCCAAGATCATCGAGTCCAACCCCTGATCCAACTCCAATTACTATATCATGGCAC
>JANHFX010007390.1:0-60455 GCA_027560015.1 Chloroceryle amazona
AAAACAGGAAAAACAAAAAGACGGGGGGGGGACACCCCCCCCCACCCCCCACTGAAACAACCAACCAACCAACAATAATAATAATTAAAAAAACCTCAAGTAGTTCACACTCACTTTGAAGTTCAAAGGCCAGAGTTTTGCTCCATAAACGATTTCACTAATGTTCTGGTAGGTCTCATTAAAGATCAAAGATTTCTCCCCAAAGAGGCGATTGGCTGATACCAGCTCTGAGGATTTGTTGGCTTTCTTGTAAAGCCGGCAGTTCAGCTTGGCAAAGAAGAAGTGGATCTGATCAGATGTCTTTTCTGAAATGGTGTCAAATTGAAAGACCTGGAGGAGCCAAACAGTGGAAAGGAACCCATGAACAAGCTCTTGCACACACACAGCAAGTGAGGAAAGAAGCCTATGTTTGCTGCTCAACAGCCTAAATCAGAGAGACAAGAACTTTGCAGGCCCTCAGAACTTCACCCTTCATGTTTAATTTGGAACCCAAATCTACCTACATAAAATCAACACATCACCAGCCCAAGACCTACCCAAGAGAAGACTCTGGCTCTTGCTCACTGAAGTTCCTTCCCTAGAGCTGTCAGCAGGGCACCTGCCTGGATCTGCCTCTTCCTCTGCTTCTGCTCCCCACCCACTTGTGCGGCTCCTGCTGCCAGGGGAAGATGTGTCATTTTGTATGTGTCCGTCTCTAATGTGGGCATGACTTAGCTAAACCCTTTAGCTGTTTCTTCTCTGTGTGCTCTGCAACCTGTCAGGGACCAGATTCTAGTTTGGCACACGAACTGCAATGCTTCCCCCAGCACTGGTAAAATTAACAGATCTTATGCACAGTGTTCACAAGCCCCTACCACACCCCAGCAAGACCCTCACAGGAGATGAGCATTGTGCTGACAGGGCCTGGAAGCAGCTCTCGGGTCAGCGCAGGTCACTGGAAGTCTCACGAAGATTGTGCTAAATCCTCCTGTGATGATGCAGCCAAAGGCTGCTCCTTCCCAAGAGCAATTCTCACGGCCTATTGAGTAATTCCAGTACGTCTTATCTATTTTTGCAGGGGATGGGAAGCAATTGTTTTGAGGGTAGATTTCTGCAGCACAGTGAATTTTTTCTTATCTGCTCCTGGCTGCCAGCTAGAATGACAGTTACAATTTGTCTACTACTATCCAACCTCAGAGCTTTAAGGCACAGAAAATCCCACAGCACATTGCTCCACATGAACATCCAAGATCTCTGGCACTGTTTCCTACATGGCAATGGTGGTGTTACTGGTCCTTTTGTAGGGAAAAGGGGGGATTAGGATTGCACCTCTGCATCCTGGGTGGCACAGGGAGAGAAGGGTCCCCTTCCAGTGGGAAGGGCTGGCCAGAGGGGAAGGTGCAAGTGAAGATTTTGGAGATGTGGTTCACTGTTCTGCCCAGACCGTGTAGATAACAGCAGGAGACACCAACATTACTTACTCCAGAGGCAGGATTTGTAAGAACAAGGACATCAGCAATGGGGACAAGCAGAGTAGCTTAACAGCTCCTCAGTGCAAGGAAAAAGGCCCTTCCAGGCTGTAGTGTCCCATCTGAGGAAGGTACAGGCAGTACCAAACCCCACATGGCAGATGAGTGTACTTGGAGTTGTGAGGTGAGCAGGTCTGACAGAGACAAGGGTGCTTGGACACAAAGGACAGACCTGGGAAGCTAGGCCTTTGCTGTGCTGCTGTAACACTACCCCAGAAGCTGTTCAGTTGTGGCTGAGAACTCAGAATGCTCTTATGCTTACTACAAAGGAGGCCCTCAAGAAGTAACTGAGCTTCCTGTGCTCTGGCAGAGCCCTGGAAGCTGTGTGGTGTGCGAAGTGTCCTGTGTGTCTTTCTCTTCTTCCAAGGGAGGGAGAGGGAATGTGAAAAAGAGCCTCTCCCCATGGGACTTACTATCATGGCTCTTCCTGCATAAGAAAAGGCTTAACTACCTGCTCAGCTACAGTCTGCCATAACCACTGTTCCCAATCCCTTCCCTCATGTCCCAGATGGGCTTCCCATTCTCCAGATGAAAACAAACCTCCCAAACCCAGGAAATCCACCCTGAATACTGGATCCAAACAGGGAGTCAGCAGAAGGAGATGGGATCTAAATCCAGAGGCAAGCAACCTGTGTATGTCCTTCCCAGGGGCTTGTTTAAATAAAGGTCTCCCAGGCCCGGGAGCCAGCCTGACTCAGAGTCCTTTAGGCCAACAGGTCACTAGCCCCATTTGTTGTCTTCTGGATCCCAGTGACAGCTATATGAAAAGGCTAGGGAAACGCCACCAACCTCCATGAGCTGCTGGAGGGTGCTACCACAAGCTCCAAGCTTGGTCATGGCAAAGGCTGTAGAAATGCTGAGGGGTGACATGAAGATGTTTTCTCCATTGTCCTTGGAGTCAGCCAGGTACTTGTAGAAGACAACAGCAAAGCGCGAGTTGGCCTTGGACAGCTCCCAGACCCGGGGGTTAGTGGACTCTGGGAGCTTGCCCTTTGCTGTCTCTTCACCCTCCTGGCTCTTCTTCTCGGGGTTGCGATAGATGCAGATGGGGTTCACCGGGATGTCGCGTGGCTTTGCAGTACAGATATCTTCCACGACATAGTGCTCAGGGGCAGCCAGACCCCAGACGCCAAAGAGACACACCACAAAAAGATGCATTGTCCTGGAAGCAGAGAGAGAGCTCGAACACGGTCATCCTCCCAGAAAACCCACATTGCTGCCACAGCCTGCAGGCCCTGTTCCAGCCAGCATCAGACTGACAGGAGCCCTGTGGTCCTCTCCAAACTTTTTTTAATCAACAGGCTTAGCCCTGACAAGTTTGTACAAAAATATATAATTTGAAGCTCTGAGTCCCCCTCATCAGCCGGCCGAGGTGGCCACAGCAAAAAGACTGTGCCCGTGATGCATTTCCCAAGGCTGCCTGGGACAGGAGGCAGCTCAGCGCCACCAAAGCTGCCCTGATCTGCACTCCAGGTGCATTATGCTTCTGTACAGATCCTACCTATCTTTCTCACTGGGAGAACCCCCAGGTATACCACAAGGTCCACAGACCAGTTTGCCTTAGACAAAATCTTTTTGACTGTTTCATTTCCCTTTTCCCTGGGGGAATCTCCTCATTTTCCTGGTTCCTTTTCTCCCCTCACCTGAGCTCCTCTCTTCCCCTTGATCACTGTCTGTGCCCACCTGAACTTTATAATGTTTAAGTTACTGATGCAGAAAATGCTAGAGCAGAGCAGAGAAGTAATAGAGGGGAGGTCTCCAGAGGAGCGGCTCCCTCCATCCATTAAGCATCTTTAATCCCTAAAAAGTGTATTTTATAAGCATTTAAGGGGTAGCTGGTGCATCACAGCTACTTCTGGCCAAAGTTCACAACACCTCAATGCAAAATGACTGTTCCCAGTGAGGGCAGTCAATGTTAAATCACCATAACCATATTCAGCAAGAGCAGGTCTTTGAAAATCTCCCAGCAAGGCAGAGAGAATTTCTATTTTCCACTCCTGCTAAAGCAGGGGACCTGCACCAGCTCTGGCAGCAAGGCTTCACCAGCCATCTTAGGGCTAATTAACTGGTGCACAAGGTTTCCTGCGTGCTGTGGTTTTGAAATGCCCTTTAAATGACTCTGTGTTGGGCTTGTTCATGTACCCTGTGGGAGGAAGCTCACAGATGGCAGCCACAACAGCTCAGGAAATAACTACTGGAAGGGGCTGGCAGCCTGCCCAGGACCTGCCTGCCGTGGAAGACTTGGTTAAAAGATGTGTTTAACTCGGGTAGGTCTCTGCCTGACCCCACATACTCACTGCCACAGCTACCAAGAGCTGCCTCTTGAGCAACTAAATTAAAAGATCAGCCTCATTTCACACTGGTAACCTCTGTGTCTGCGGTCTTGCCAGTGCTGGTGGGCCAGCGCCTAGGGGAGGAAAACAGGAGCAGCCCAAGGGCTGATCTGGGATGCAGAAGACATCTGGGTTCTTTAACAACCCCCTGCCCGGGCTCTTTGGGCAATGACTTCATCAGTTCCTCTGCAAAACCAGAAATTACCTCATTTGGCATCAAGACCGTATCAAGCCCCTAGGGACCCTTCTTTAACACTAATAGCATAGCAACAAGTATTGCAAGAAAACATGCAAAACAAGATGTACTTGCTCAGGCCATGGCCACGGCTCTTGCTGGCGGCAACAAACATTATCTTGCAAAACATTTAGGACAGATGCAGCACCACAAAGGGTGAGGAAAAAATGTATTCTAGAAAGGGAGGGAACTCGACCAAATATAGAAGCAAAAAAGGGCAGGAGGGCAAGAGAAAGGAAAGCTATTCAGACAATTGGAAGTACTCCAGGAAGTGCTGCTCTTCCGAAACTTTCACTCCTACAGGAAAAATCAGCCAGGAACAAGCCAGGCACACTTCTGTGCTCAGCAGCCCTAGCGCCAGGACCACAGTGGCCCTCTGCTGCCTGCCAGCAGCCCTCCCTCACCCATGCTTAGCTCTCCCTGGCTCCAGCAGCACTGATGGGCCTGCAGCCGGTCTCACCACAGAAAGGACAGCCGTGACGCAGTCCCTGCCCTGCCACCCCGCTCAGCTCCAGCAAAAGGCACATCTCCACGTGTGTCTGACCTGCCTGACAAGCACAACTGCCTGCTTCTGTTGAGAGGGGCAGACCGTGGTGTCTGCCAGCACACAAAGCGCTGCTCATCTCACATTCAAAACCCAAAGTACGAGAGTGGGGAGAACACCTCAACTTGATCCTGTCCTGATTCAATGGGAAACACTCCCTGTTTTGACTTCACTAGTCAAGTCCTGACTCCAAATTAGAGGAGATACAGGAATTCACATTAACACCTTAAATTTATCAGCCACTAAGGCTGACTTAGCCCCTGACATGCCCAATCTTGTCTCTTGCAGGAAAGAGCTCTTGCTACTTCTTAAAGCAGCTCTTCACCATAGAACTTGGCCAAAAGCCACTCCTCCTCCCTCCACATCTCTTCAACACTCCCTTTGCCCCTGCAGCACCGCCACACACTCCGTATGTCAACTGCTTTCATCTTGGAAGGATCCCAAAAGTGTTACTGCATCACTGCCTTAAAGGGGTTACTAGCAAGGAACAATGTGAAAACGAGAAAGGGCTTTTTCACTTTCTGCTCCACTCCTGTAAGTGTAGAAAGCCAAGAAACAAGTTGCTGATTCAGCTCAAAATGAGAAGGCTCTGGGGAAACAGGAGAAACTCCCCCATCCCACATCTGCTGTGCAACACAGCCAGGCTCCAGCCAGCACAGGCCATTTCCAGCCCTTTCTCATCACTGCATGTAAGGTCAACTGACTGGGCTTGCAGATCCACAGCTCATCCTCCAACCATGCTACTGAACCTCCTGGTGCTACCCGTGGTGGCCTGAACATCCCACAGCACCTTTGCAGTTTACCAAAGATCCCAGCAAATGTTAAATAGCTCAAACCATTTTGAGATTGACTTAGACTCATGAGAATAAAAGCTTTCCCTGTCCCCTCACACCCCCAAAACAGAGTGCAAAACAAATCAGCAGTGCTCCTTTACAGCAGGGCAAGGGATCAGGGATTACTCAGGACAACCTGACCTTACAAATAGCTCTCTGCACTATGAAACATTGCTACAGGTTGAGGATAAAAGTCAAGCATGACACTTTAGTGAGCTGTACAGAAGCGAGCCTTTGTGAGAGCTGGGATGGGAGGGCCCTCTCAGAATGTCTCCTTGGATCTATGTCCAGAGTGAAAAAACACTCTGGCAGCACCTAAAATTCACGAGCTACAACAAAGGGAAGAGAACCCGTTACAAGGAATGAATTAACAATTAAAGTTGAGCAGAATCTGTTTCTCTTACCTGCCACTGTACCTCCAGCCTTCTGCCTTTAGGATATAAAAGCAAATTGTTAGGAGGACAAGCAGTCTTGCTTGAACCCAAACCAGTCCAAAGCAGCTTTCCTGCTGGATTTCTGTGCTCAAGCAGAGCTGAGCCGAAAGTAGGGGAGGGTGGGAGGGGAGTAGGATGCTGAGGCCAAAGGCTGATGACCAGCTGCAGAAGGTTAAGCAAAGAGCAGAAAAAAGAAATGTTTAGTTTGAAAGAGGTTTTAAAGTTCAATCTGACAAAGGAAAGTTCGACCATCTCTACCCCACACAAGTGCCAGATGCCTTCAGTTCTTGCCAAGAGAAAATTAACTACTCGTGCCATGGAAAAAAACCCAAACAAGCGCACACTGCAAAATTTTAAAGTGTTCAAAAGTGGGATGATCCAAGAAATTTGTCTCTTTGGTTTTCTGTAGCTTAGCAAAATGCCACAAGATCCCTCTGTGCCAAGATCCAACCCCCCCCGCCCCCGCATCCCAAACAAAGAGGCACAAGTTTGAGAAAGTGCTCCATTTCAACTGCAGTTTTAAATACATCCCCCTCTTAACAACACTCACCTTTTAACCTGCACAACTGGAAAGCTGAGGATTAACAGCATCACGCTCTGCATCGCTGTGCTGGGAGCAGGACTGAGCAACACCATTTCAGAGCTGGGATGCAGTTGCTCTACAACTTCAACAGCCTCCTGTGCATCAAAGCCCAGGAGCTGGCCGGTTCAGTGAGTGCTAAAGCCAGCCTGTTACTGGTCTCCAGTAAGAGCCCAGGTCTTAATGGAAAAGTGGAAATTACCTGCTCCTTACAACTGCTTTCTGCCTGACCACAGCCCAAGCCAGACCTGCAATGCAAGCGTGGGAGTAGTCCAGGGGTTAGGTAGTTGCAATCTGCTTCAAGAGCGAAAACATCCTTGATGTCCTTGATGAAAAATGACACTCATACTCCATACCGTGTTCCTCCAAGTGTTTGATGGCTTAATTTTCTGAGGTAACCCACATACTTGCAGGTCCCGTGGTCTTTGGAGTGAATTAGGGAATCCTCCACACCCAGCAGAGCCCACAGGCAGACACCCACACAGGGGTTTGCATCCACCCAATGCTCAGAGGTGGTTTAAAGCAGTAAAAACTAGAGTGAGCACCTATTGTGTCTTGCAGATTCTACGTGGGTCCTGTGAACATGAATGAACTCTTACCAGTGTGACAAAATGTCAGTATTGTGTATTGTTCACTGTAAGAGGCCAAACACCTGCAACTGGGCATGGACATGCTTGCTTTAATGACAGTGGCCCTATGAACGACAAGGTTAACTCCAGAATTAACACTGCAGAGCTGAAAGGACCCGTAAGCTGCCTAAGCCATACCCTCTGGGGTAGCTGAGTAAACATATTTGAGTGCAACACGTAAATGGCAATAAATTGCTGGTTCAGCTCAAAGAAACAGCCCGGCACTCACATCTGAACAGAACTATACCTAAGGAAGCACCCACAATGACCAGTGTGTTAATACAAATCATGAGCTGCCCTGTTTGCTCTACTGGAGGGAACATTTTTCTCCCAGAGCAGGCATCAGCCACTCAAAACCACCAAGGCTCTAAGCCTGGCAGCCCAGACCGAGAGATATTGACGCCTCAGTTTTAGTCTCTCCCATACACAGTCCAGGACACAAGGAGTTGGAACTTCACAATTACATGAAAGGAGGTTACAGAGGCAACTCAAGACACTCCAGGACAAGGGAACCCTCTGCTTCAGGGTGCTGCTGCCTTCTCCAAGTGCATGAGTCTTCTCCAAGGCTCATGTACTCACAGAGAAAGATGACATCAAGAAATCCTGTGTTCTGGGCTCACCTGTTCCAGCTCCCTTATTATCCTGGTATTCATAACCAAAGGGAAGACATCAAAATCCAGCAGCTGCCATCCACTTGAACCCAGTTCCCCCTTTTTTTTTTTGCATAGGCAAACCCCTCCAAGTTTCCCCAACGCTCTCCTGATGCAGAGCAGCTGCTGCTACCTTCCAAAGGGATTTTACCATCCACTACACTTCAGATCTTCTTTAAAAGCCAACCTTTGCAGAAATAGGTGGTGGTTTGTTGGTGTTGTCCCTTGTCGTTCCCCTCCCCACCCCCCTTCTTAAGGGAGTACATTAGCATCCCGGACCCTCAGACTAGTGAGGAAAAAGGGAAAGGAAACCATCAACAACTGAAACATACAGTTTTCTGATGGGATTGCCCACTAAATACAATTCCCTTTGCAGGAATTAAATGCTTTAAGTAGTCCAGTGAGGAAGTACAACTGTGTGGAAGTGTGAGGGAGAGTAATAATTAGCAGCGACTAGCCTCAGTCCAGCAAAGCCCACACCTCAGACTGGATCTACAGTGCCTGAGTTCAAAAATGGGTAAAGAACATTATACATAAACTCCCAGGGCAGAAGGCTGTGCTTGCCCTGGAAAGGGAGAAAGAACAGTTTTTTCAGTGAAGCAGCAGCTTATTCCTGTATCAAACTATGTTCAACGAACTTCAGATTTATAGCCAGACTTGTTAAATCCCACAAAAAAGTTCATGGAGAAGACAAAAGAACCACAAAGCAGACTGGAGCAAACGTTATTCTCACTTCAAGGCAAGATTCAAAGCAGGCTTATCATTAGAGGCACGCTGCTTGCCCCTTGCTCTGAAGGGTTTGGTTTGTTCTGTTTTGATTCTTAAATATGTAGACTCTTTTCAAGCAATTAGCAAAACTGATTATTTTGGATAACCTTTCCTCTTCACCTCTGGTGAACACACAAAGAAGTGACTTGGTTTACAGGTAGAGTCAGAGAAGAACAGACCAGATTTCCAAACAGAACCTTCTCTGCTGTTTGGCAGCCCAGCAGAGAACAAACACACCTTGACCCGGAAAAAGTCTTATGCAGTCAGTCTTACACCTCACACAAAACTTAAACAAATGCATATTCATCCCAGACAGAAAATGAGAGATATTTCAAAGTGTTCTCCATTAATTTGTCATTTAATATAAATGCTGACAGAAAAGCAGATAAGACGTTGTAGACACTTCCACCTATTTACAAACCAAATAGTGCATCACTACCTTTCCACTCTTGTTTTGTTGTTGTTGAATCTGCAACTCAAAAGGACCCTTAGACACTATGTGGAAGCAGGGGTGAGGTTGAGTCAGCTTTAAGAGGGAGAAAAGCAAGGTGAAGAGGGAAGAAGAAACAGCATTTCAACATATGGCTTTTTCTATATAACCACCATGCACACATAATAGGTCTCCACTTCCTTGTTCCTCAATACAGAAGTTACACTGCTGGCTCTATAGTTCTAAAATAGGAAATAAAAGGAGACAAGTACTGACTTTCAGAACTCTGGATCCTCTTGCCTTTTGCCTCCTTCAATCCACTCTGTCCCACTTCAGCATAGCATCTAGAAGGCTTTTCTTTCAAGTTTAGAAAGTATGTTGCAGGAGTAGAGACACGGGGAGCCGGACAGAGTAAACTCTTTCTTCTACTTCTTTTGGTGTATCAGTTTTTCCAGAAGGTGGTGAAGGATCTAACTTTTCAAGGAAAGAGGTGTCAATGCCTTCTGTGCCTCTGAATGTCCCCCCCTGTGACCAGGCCTGTATGGACACGACTTCAAAATTCCCCTGAACTTGCAAAGAATTCAGCTTACAGAACTCTTCTCATATGTTCTACTTCAGCTCTACACCTCTTAAAAAATGTTTTGATAATTAGAAACAATAAATATTCACAATATCAACCCAGAGTCAGCCATTCCCATAAAGGCTCAAGGATGGTTTTCTTTTTTCTTTTTCTTGATGAGGAAGAGAGGCAGGAAAGGAAGAAAACAACAGAAGGAGGAAAAAAGCAAGAGAACCACTAGCTCAAACAGAAAGAGGGAATTCATGACATTTTGTTTAGCTTTGATTTATGAGAACAACAGACAGGGAATTTCACTTATCAAGGATCCTAAATAAATTCAAGTAGTAGTTCATAACCTGACTCAACAAATCTCATGGTCTCCTCTATTGCCTAGACTATTTTTTTTTTTGTTAAATATACCTCTGCAGGCCACAATCACATACAATCAATACGATTGGAAAATTACATGAGCTCTATCCCAAGCATATATGCACCAATGTTAAAGTTATTTTAAAAAAAACAAACAAGCCAAAAAATAAACTCCACCCAAAAAGGTGATAACGACTGCAGAATGTCTCGGGGAGACTTGTATGGAGCTAACAAGATGAAAGAAAACTAGGCTTACAAAATCAAGGAAAAAAAAAATTACCTATAGAGAAATCCCACAACTGGAAGTGGATGATTTCAAAGAGGGGGTGGAAGCTGTCATACAGAAGATCCCACAACTCTTCCTCTCTCCCTCACTCCCATGCATGCTTTGCCTCACCTCTTACTCCCCATAGCAACAAATTCTATGGGGAAAGAGCTCGGTGCTCTGCTACCAGTTACGGAAAATAGGGAAAAGTACTCAAGCTACAGCACAGTTGCTAAGCTGACTTTAAGAAAAGCTCCTCTTAGCACAGAGGCTGCTTACACAGCAAGCAGAGGGCAAAGGGTTAATGAGAAATACTTAAAATTAGGAAGACAACAACAACAACAAAGGTCATTTGATGTGCTAGAATTGCCCATGTTAGAGCAGCTTCACCTGAGAGGCTGCAGATTAAAAGTACCAATTGCAAACTGTGCAGCAGCTGGGATGTGAACAGGGTTTCTTCTCTTCCGTTTCAGATTGCTTTATACATCAAAATGCTGCTACCAAGTTTCTTTTCAAAAAGGTAGAAAAAGATGTCAGGGCACACATCCAGTTGTGGGATCCATCCAATACACACTCTGGTTTGGATGCCAAAGACTTGTGAGTACTGTCTGCCACAGAACTGCTAATGAATCTTTTTAACATTACAAAGAAGTAATTTCTTAAACATCTACACACAAATTCTCCACAAGATTTTCGTCTTTTTGTATGTTTTTGTTTTCTTACAGATATATTTTGCCCATATACATTCCATCATCTTGAATGCTTTTTATTTTCAAAGACACTGCACCACCTTTTGCTTCCATCTTTCCCGAGGCCGTATTTTTCAAATTGAAGTTGATAACTGTGTTTTCCTGAAAACTTTCAGATCTTAGAATTTATTGTTTCCTGGAGTATAAAACCACCCAAAGACACCCACCTTGCTCAGTGGAGCTGGACACCTAAACTTTCCCAAGTGCTGAATACCTGGCAATCTGCACTACAATTGTATGTAAACTCACTGGAATGTCAAAGATTGCCTTGGAAAGATCAGTTAATTATTTAGGTTACCAAGCTATGGACATCCAATTTTCTTTATTAGGGTCACGTTTTAAGCTTCATACAACCAGGATGTTCCTGATGCAGACAAATCCATATTCCCATATGCTCATTTTATGGGGAGATTTCAGAAAAAGCTGCACCCTCTTTGCTTACTGTAGTGTTCAAAATTTCCACAGCATAATATTACACTTGTTAGGAAATAAAATGATTAAGAAAAATCAGTAAGTTTGTTTTCCTTTCCCTGCTAATCGAGGCTCTCCCTGCAAAACAAGAAGTGCGTCGAAGACTGTGACAACACTAAGCTGTTACATTCTTCTTCCTACACAAGAATAAAGACCACATATTAACTGTGTAACGACACCATGTTGGGATAACATCCCCCCAAATCCCATACTTATATTGTATAACCTGAACTTACTCTAGGCTCTTTCACCCCTGATGTTTCAACAGAAAATAATGCAGCTGGTAACAGCTGAGTACAGAAAAGGGAATCCCCAATGAAATTTCTGGCATTTCAGTTTATATTTGACACGAGAACAAATCTATTTGTGCTACACAATCTGTATGCTAGTGTACTGCAAGGAACAACCACTCGACTGCAAGCACCAAGACTACACCTAAGAGGTGGCTCAGGAGAGCTGTTTCACTTCCCTCAAACTCCAAGCTTACATTTACCCAAACAAGGCAGATGTTTTCCCAGTTCTTGTCTAAATTACCACTTAGACAATTCAAGAACTTTTGCTTCCTTTTATTTCCACCCAGGGGAACTGATTTATTGTGATGCAAAGATTTAAGTTGCTGACACACTGACTTTTTCTTTTTTTATTTTTTTTAAACCAGTGTTACTGGTGTTAGAGACAAAAATCAGAAATGTGTGTTTTGGAAAGTGAACCATGACAAAATTTGGAAGTTAATATTATGCCCCAGTCTTGCTCTCTGTTCCTTCTAATTGGCTGCAAAAACTTCATACAGAGACAAGCACAAGTCTTGCACATTGCTAATATGGGTCATCGTGTCCCCCCACCCCCCCCATTTTAGAACCGAGGTGAGATGGCATTCCTTCTCTTGAGCCTTCTGATTATTCATGCTGAATTTCTTGGACCCCAAAAGTGGGTCTGAAATAGCTGGTCAACTTTATATTGGGGTTCTTCAGATAACTGTTCGGTAAGTGTGCTTCATTGTAGTCCCAATTTATGAATGGCAACGGAAAGGAGGGTTTATGCTACTCTGACTTACAGATTTACCTCTGAACCTAAAAACCGTACTAACAGTCTGCAAGAATAAAGTTAGATCAAGGAAGGGAAATGCAAGCAGCTTTCTTGCATTATCAATGAAAAGCCTCACTCCAATCCTTTCTAATAAAGAATTTGCCCCACCTTACTCAGTTCGTGCTGTCAAGAGATGATATCATGCAAGATTGCTTCTTCCACATCTAATTTAATGTAATGCTACAGTTTGACAAGTCTTTTCAGTTCCAATGGGCTTAAAAGTCAGTCACATTTGCAACACAGCTTTATCTTGTACTGTAACTGAAGAAATTTTAAATCAGTATTAAACATGTAAAGACAAGGCTTCTTTGATTATATAAAATTTGTGTTCCTTCTCCCCCTCTAACGAGCCATTCTGTCAGCTGAGAGAGTGCATGAGAGACTGAAAACATGTCAGAATACACCAGATGCATCTTAGTATGTTGCAAATTGTATGACTCAACGGAATGATTTTCCACAATTCAAGGCATGAATAAGGCTTGACAATCATTAAATTTTCTAAATTGTTATTAGAATAATACAGTCAACTCACAAAACCCTACAAAGATTTGACAATCAAAATGGCTACACCGGGAAAAAAACAAACAAACAAACAAACAACAAAGTGTAAAGCACAAGTCTTTGGCTCTCCTTGAAAGAAAAAACAGCAGTTTACCATGTTTATACAGATCCCCCGTTTGCCTACCAGTAGGGGCAATATCACATTTGTGCATCACTGAGTAATAACACCATTAGAAAAGGCAACTTCACAGAAGTTATTGGCTAAGCGAATTCATTTGAATGCTCTGTTTTGAGGCAGCAAGCTGTCACTGTTACACAATCAGGGAGGGTGAATGGGCAAGCCACAGAAGGAAGGGAACGAGGGACAGACAAAAGGGAGAGGGTACGGCTCAGAAGAAACTTGGCAGAGAAGAACTTGAGAAGAAAGGTGAAAACAGTGCTGCAAGTTTGAAAGGTGCTGTGATCTAAATAAAGTCCTACTCTGAAATGGGACAGGATATGATAGAATACAAAAGAGGCAGAAGACAAAGTCCAAGCTTCTCCTATTAAGAAAAGAGAACTAGGTCATAGGAAGAGTTGACAGATAGAAGAGGAAAATAACGCTACAGAATAAGGAAACAATTTCTACACTGACATAGTAAAGCTTAACCTAGTACTCGAAGCTTCGTGTTCTGGAGGGTTTGTCTGTGCTGGGGCCAAAACCCAGCTATCAGTGAGGGTTCAAACTGGCTACTGCTGTAGAAACTCTAACTTTCCTATCAAATGATGCAGTAGTGCCCTAACATCATTGTAATAATGTTCCTTCCTGCCCAAGCAGAAGGAACCGAACCACCTTCTAGCTGAGACCAGCTTCAGAGAGGTGGACAGCATTCCTGTACAACTGGGACAACAGTGGGCTAGAGAAAAAGGCAGGATACAGTAACTCCAGAAACTGTCATTGTCTGCTTATTTGCTGTAACCATGATCACTTCCACTGGATGTAGAGCTATCTTTCCTCCCAGTTCTACTGGCATGCTTTTCCACAGAAAGGGAAAATTTTAGGTGCAGCTTCCAGAAAAGACTTAAACCACACACACTGCATTTTGCTGTTTATCAACTAAACTTCTGAAAAAAAAAGCAGAAATAAAGATAAAGGTGTGGGGGGGAACCAAAGCCAAAAATCAATACTGTTGGTAGATATTAAACAAACCTTTTAAAAAGCCAAACTATAATACTGGGCCAACAGGGCATTCACCTGAACACAATGATCACAACAAGGACACTATGCACAAAGTACAGCACGAAAAGCTGGATAAAAGAGGAAAAAAAGAAAACCAACAAACATCAGAACGACAACACTAAGATCTCCCTTCTAATGTACCGGATTTGGAAGCATTCGCTGTGTGTAGGCCAGCAATCTGAGTAACTCTTACTGCAGAATTCCTCCTGGGAGCAGAAGTAAGGAAAATAAAATTTATCCCTAACCTGGCAAAGAAAGCAGCTGGCACAAGTAATAAAAGCTAAAAAGTTTTTTGCCCTTCCAGATTTTCTTCCTAGTGTTGAAAATGAATCTGTAGATTCAAACATCATCATAACCGTCTTAGCAAATTCACTGTACGTGAAGAATTACTGCAGTCAAAAGAAAATACATTCTGGGCTTGTCCTCCTAGATTAGAATATTGCACTAATCTCAACTAAAAGGAGCTCCTAATAAAGACACAGCAGGAAGAAGTAAACTAATTAAAACCAACAAGAAGGCTGACCTGATGGTGGTGCTCTGCACTAAAAGATGGGAAAAGAGGGCACGATGCCCATGTCAGTTGACTTGTGAACAGGCTGCCGGGGGAATTCATTAATCATCATTAATATTCGTCATGCCCAGAGCAGAGAAGGGAGGAACAGGCATGAAGGGCTTGAAACTGCATCAGCCCAGTTCTGCTCGGCTTGAAGGGGAGAGGCTGTGATGCTAGGCCTCAAGTAGGAGATATGGGTGGATGAGGGCAAGGTGTAGATGAAGCTATTCGAGTGCAAAGAGAATTCTTTGCCAGAAGTTAAGAGGGGTTAGAAAGAAAAAAAATAACCAAAACAGAAAGCAAGCTTCAAAACTACTCTTGGCAATTAAGAGGCCAAAGTTCAGCTAAGAGCAAAATAAACCCGTGTGAAGACATATGGAAAGTGTGGGTGTGTGCGCTGAGAAATGCCTTTATTTTCATTCAGTTCTTCTACCTCCCAGACATTTGATCATAACAGCTGCGCTCATGCGAAAAAATTCTTAAAACATACCCAATATATATACAGATATAACTATGTATATATGTATATATATATTTATATATAAATTTTTATTTAAATAAAAAAGAAAGCTCGAATCCCAAGCCAATATGTGTATCAAATCCTTGACCAGCCAGGTCTGTAGGGCATAATCAAATTCAATGTGAAATAGTATATAAACGCGGTGCCTTGACTGGGCAAATTAAATAATTGCTACTCAAAAGAGTCTTCTGTTTGGACTCTCCTACTGGTAGGCAATAGTGGGACTGTATCCCCTCCCACCCCCCATTTTGTTTTATTTAACAGTATGATGAATGCAAAGCTTAGCCCAAGGTTGCTATGACCTCAGCAGGAGTTAAGGTTAAGGAAAAAAAAAATCAACTAAAAACCAAGAAAATTTATTAACTCTTGCTTTACCCAACCAAAGCAATGCAGTAATTTATTACATAACCAGTGCTTTCCGATTTAGTAGTCTAACCCAGAAAGAAAAATATGAGAACAGGCCAAGAAGGTATAGAGAGAGCAGCACTTTAGAAATCATTCTCCAGAGTTCTTCATATACAGGGTTTCACCCCAGTGCAAGTCAAAAGACTCAAAAAATGTGCAGCAAGAATAAAATGTCTGTCTTCTCTTCGACTTTCAAAGAAAACCTTCAGAAAGGTTTCTCCAATGTATGCTTACAAAGTATCCACTTAGAAAAGTAGCGCACAAATAAAATTTCCCTCATAGTACTTCTGACAGGCTCTGTGCTGCACCGTTAAGTGGTCATTTTGGTGCCACTTTTCCCCTATCAAAGGGGAATCTAGGAAGGGTTCACTGCAGCAGTGGCAGAGAAGCTGCAGACTGATGCTCAGATGTCAAATTCTAATAGGCACAGGCCTTGAACAATAGCAGCTTTAAAAAACAGAGGTAAAAATTCCCTTCTGTAGTTTGAAGACTGCCATCGAGGCACACAAGTCAAAACCACTGGTCTCCTTCAGTAAGCGGCCCTCACAACAGCATTACAATCAAGTAACTTGTGGACCAGTATACAAAAGAAAAATCAGGTTATCAAGGAAATGATGGTTTTAATAAAAAAATAATAATGAAGAGTTTTCTTCATTAATGAAGAGTTTTCTTCAAAGGCAAGAGTTGCTGCAAAGGTGGGATATGTGAAAGACCTGTTTCAAAAGGCAGAGAGGTCACTAAGTCCCTCTGCATCAACTTACATTTTATGGACTGTGGGTAAGCTTGTCTTAAAGGCAGAGTGTGTGAGGGTGTGTGTGAAAAACACAGCAACACTGGATGAGCTAACAGTTCACCAGTTCACTGGCAGTTAACATCCTTCCAGCAACTGCATACCCTCATGTTCTCATTTTCTACTTCTAAGGATTCTGCCTTGGTCATGGCTGCACAACTGTCACCAATGGTTAGTTAACCCTCTCTGCCACAAGCCCCAGCTAACTGGCTTCAGAAATACCCATGGTCCGCATTCTGCTGACTGCTTTAGTCCCAACAGAAAATAAAATGCCAGACTTCCAATAAAACAATGTATATTGGGACACTTCTTTTGTTATCCTCTTTCATTATACATGCTGTGCTGGGAGGTACAGTGAGGACTGCACCTGTTATATTGCAAAGATTCTGTCACTTGTGGCTTAAACTTAAATAATTTAAGCAAGATGCCTCACACAAGCCAGGGTTCAGTTCCTAGCCACCATGGGAGGAACTGTTTTGAGAATGAAGTTTGCTGCATATCTTTTGACACTGTAATTCACAGCTACTCACCAACCCTCATTCCTTGTTTACCCCTAAACCACACAAGGAAGTGGCCAGGTTGTTTCGGTTGTTGAGAAATTAAGGTGATAAGGAATTATGCACTGGGTATGTAATAATACCAAAATAAAAGAAAAAAACCTACTTCATTAAGATCATACAATTAATCAAACAGAGTATATATATAATATCTTTTTTTTTTTTTAAGCCCTGGGATCCAAGGCGTCCAAAGTTATTAAAATAAAGTTCATTCACAGAACAAAAACAAATTTAATTTGAATTGCTTGCAGATACTGCTAATTTTCATTTTTTTTAATTAAAAAATGCGTTAATGTGAACTATGTGCAGGATTTGTTTCTAGTAGTTGTGTTTGTGCACATTGCCTCTGAACCTGCTGCTCTGCTACTGCTGTTGCTCCCGGGTTTTTCTGATCACCCCTGGAAAAAAATGTGATGGAAGCTACTGACACCCCAGCAAAAGGAACTCTGGGGTATGCTGGCCTCACTTCATGGAGCAGATGTGGATGTAACTCCCCCTCGTTGGGAGTCATGGCTGTCTCCTCCTCCCTCTGGGTCCTCTGACAGACTGAGAGATGCCGTCTTGTTTGACAGGAGGCCAATGCTCTCTTGCGTCAAGGCTGATCCATTCGGAACATCGCTGCCAAAAGAATGTTGGGAAGAAAGCAGGAAGGGGTGAAGAGAAGAAATTACTGAGATTTTTTTTCGTTTATTTTTAAGTAAAGAGACTTCAGCTGTTTGTTGCTGCAGCATCTCAAGGAACATTTGTGAACATATGTAAACATGTGAGGACTTGCCTTGTGTAACATAGAGGTTGTCTGGGATGGTGGAGTTACTTACCAGAGAAGTGAAAACTGTGATAAGGCTACTTGAAAGCAAACAAGACTACATATTTTTAGGGTTCTAAATTAGTTAGGTTTTGCAAAACAGTTCACTGCATGCCACAAGATGTACAGTACCAATCTGTGCAAGGCACACACTGCAGAATTCTTTAAAAATAAAAGATAAATAGAAATGTTTCAATTTCACTACTTAAGGTTTCACATGGAAAACTTCGGTTGCGCTCTGGAGGCCTCATCGTAAAGGTGGAAGGCAGAGCTCCAGAATTGGTTGAAAGAAAGGGCAGACTTTATAAGCAATGGAAGAGGATCATAAGCAACTGAGGGGGATGCATTTTCTGAACTAAATACACTTTCTGAATAAGTATTCAATTCTAAACTGCTCACATCAATTCATGTAAACTTCATGAAACATCTGAGCTTTTCTGTTCAAAGTATTAGTTTGAACACATACAGATGCTTGTAGCCATCTGAAAATGCTTGCTGTGTAGATTGCCAGCATTCCCAGCCAACATCTTATCTCAGCTGGCTATCAAATGTGAATTGAAATCAATCCCAGCATCTACACCGATAAAAGTGAACTTTGAAACAAAGTTACATACCTTCCTAGACAACATCCACATCACAAACCTTAGCAGGACGGAATAACTTTTCTCTCACATTTGGAACATTTCTTTTCTTTGAAACTAAAACAGCAGATAAAGATTTCTTTTATGGTTGTTTTTTACCTCCTGTTCCTCCCTTCCAACCATCCAATATTGACTAGATGGGACTTATGGTCTTACAAACACTGCAATTCTTCTGTTGCTTTAACTGATGTACAGTCTTGTTCTACTCAGCTACTCATCAGCTCAAATGGCCCTTAATTCATGATTGCACTATAAAAACTTCATTTGTATAATCTTTTCCTAGTAGAGGAAATACTTCCATATCAGAGCCAGTGTGAGGCAAGGACCATCACTTGTATACAAGAGAGTGACCTTAGATTAAGTCATTCTTCTGCTATACAAAGAAAGGTTGAAGACCCATGTTACCTGAATGCCAAGGCGAGGTCCTCAGCTGGAACCTTGCTTTGTGGTTCTAATTGTCCATTTTCTGTCTGTTTTGTGGTGGCCAGTTTGGTTTTTATATCCAGTGAAGATTGGCTCTCCTAAAAAAACCCCAAAACAAACAAACAAACAACAACAACAAAAAACAAAACCACAAAACAAACAAACACAAACAGAAGAAAAATTCATTAACATTGTGTTGAACGAATTTGAAGACTTCATCCTTTAGGACTGACGATGAAGGCTGCAAACTGGAGTCATACAGTGTAACCCACAAAAGCCAGGAGATGAGAAAAACAGACTCAGTAAGATATGCTCATCCTCTCAGGACACAGCATTTCCCAAAAGGAAGGGCTGACTCTTGTAACAACAAGCGAAGACCATAGACTGTAACAGCACACAGACTTCTGACTGCTAGCCTGTACCTGCAGATGATGTTTTTGATGTTAAAGTAGTTTATAAACAACTCATGGCACTGACCTGGGAGACAATTCATAGTTTTCAACAAATTTAGTGCCACACTTATTTTCCAATAGCAACAAAAGAACAGCGGAGTATTTTGAAGTGGCTAGAACACAAATTCTTCATGAAGAAGATCAAAAAAATTCTCCAGATATTTTGAAGAATAAAGATGGGTGACTCCAGCTGTGGTCATCCAGCACAGAGCCTTTTTTTGCCAGAGTGAAAGGGCTGCAGCCAGCTACACAGCTCTCCACCTCCCACCCCCACAGCACTCACCATGCTCAGCTCACGGGTTCTCTTCCCAATTTCCCTTTCCACCTGGTGTAGCTCCAAGCTCAGCTGCTCACTTGAGATCATCCCAGGCCACTTGGGAGGTGGGGGTGGGGGCTGTGGTTGGCCTGCCAGGGTAGTCGCCTCCCTCTGCAACAGCAGCCTGTTACTAACAGCCTAAATGCATAAAGCCAAGCACATACACAACTGAGCACACAACACACTAAGCACAGAAAGAGCTCTAGGCCATAACTCTGGAGTATTGCTTATGTGCAAAACCAAGGCTGCCTCTCTCCGTGCTTAACAAGGTCCCAATTGAAGTAACTTCCAATGTCACTTTAAACATTTTTACATTCAGACAGGTATTTTCACTTTAAGCAAGCAGTGTTAAATACCTTTTAGTGTAATAAATTTGCATGCCTTCTTCCCGTATGTTGTTCCCTTCTCAAAACTAAGATTAAGCGCTTGAACAAAACCATTACTCTTTGTGAGATATTTGTTGAACAAAAGATTAACAGCAGATAAGCAAATCTGATGCTTTATTTTACAGTAGTAGAACTTATCATCCAGAATTATTACTAAATAATTTAAAATCTCTTGAGAGGTGTGGACGTATATAGCTCTACTGACCAAGATTAGGAAGCACAGAAACAGAGAAGGGCAAGCGATTACAGTCATGCACAAGCTGCAGGTTCCTAGCAGCCAAGTAAAAGCAGTAACCACATCAGCCACTCCAAAAAGCTGCTAATACTTGGGAATCGGTTCCTTAAGTTTGTGCTCTGCATTATCTACTACTCCACACAACCGAACATCTGGATGGTCTTCAAGTAGAAATGCTCATTCAAGAAAGCAAAATAATCTAGTTCTTCAAGCTCTGACTGAATTAAGCAATTGTACAACCTTGCAACAGGTAAATCAGTAAAGCCACTTAGATTTTAAGTTATCTGTTTGCAGCTTTGGACACAAGAGACACAACAGAAAGCTGTTGTTACTCAAAATAACAGATTTGTTCTGACAAATTCAAATTATGGTAAAATCAAGGCTCAAAACTCAACCGCATAGGATTTAACACTAACATCATCACAAAAATAAGCATCAGGAGAGGCAGGCCACTCACAGGTTTTGCAACTTTCCAATACTCTTCTATTATGGCAAAGGCAGACATGCAAGATTTAAAACATTTTCTCTTCTTGTTCCCCAACAAGAGCACAAGAACACAAGTAATGTTTCAAGTAACTGAGAAACGCATACTGCTTATAACTGCTGCTGCGACTTAAAACACTGTGAGGTCTTCGGACTAATCTGCAATAACCCTCCTCTGTAACACATGTCCTTCGGTAGCCACTGCTTCAGCAGAAGCTGCTATCCACTGCTTCCAGCAATTCCTTCTGGGAAAACGTTAATATGAATACTTGCTGAGATACCTATAATAGTTTTCTGGTAAATATTTACCAATTTTTGCTAGGAGAGAAGTAACTAAAGCTTTGCTAAAACAATTCTTTCACTGTTCCTTAACAGTTCTCCTTCTGTGTCTCACAGAATACAAATAAAGATCTCAGCTCGTTAATTCCTTTACAAATGTAGACTCCCTTCTTTCCTCATGTGGTAAGTACATTTCTTCTAAGCACGGAGACAGAAAATATCGAGCTTTCATTATTCAAGTTAAGCATCTTTATTTTCCTGACTCTTGTGGCTTGCACTATTTTGGAAGAAACAGGTACAACACGAAGCCAAACATGAAACAGATGAAGGTCATAGCTTTCTGTACATAACATCAGACTATTTCAATGGCAGTAAAGCCAAGAAAACAGGTATCTACACCACAAGTTTGCCTCTGAGTAGGCAGATGAGCAGAGAGGGGGAGTAAGTGAGAGAGTGAATGAAAGCAGATGTGAATGAACACAGAGTGCAGATTCAGGTATGGTGTTGATTTGCACATGAAGTGCAGGGAAATTTCTGCTGCTAAGCAGAGAGGTTTACACTGGTACCATGGTCCTGATGCCTGGCATCATGGAATTAAGTACCTTTACTGATTATCTTTACAGTCAGAGAAAGATCAACACGAAAAGCAGCTTTGCTGGCTTCATCTCTCTCCATACCACCCCTCATCACTCTACCAAATGTTGGTACCAACCTCTAGTCCTCTCATTTGTGTCTGCTGGCTAATCTGATGGTCTACTTGCTGCAGCTCCATGCGCAGCTGCTGCTCTCGATCAGCTGAGGGCAACTGCTTCCCATGACCAGCTACATCAGACATGGACAGCCTCTCCCTTTGGGATCAGAAAAGCAAAGATAAGGAGATAAAAAAAAAAAACAACAAAACTTTCCTCAGCTGGCACAGAGGACAAAAAGATCAATCCTACCTGTCATTGAAACGTCCCTGAGAAGGTATATTTTGATGAGGAGAATATGGAGAGCCTCCCCAGCCACCGTGAGTTCCATAAGGACTGTAGTCTGCCAGTGAACAGAAAGAAAACCACAATGTTTTACTTCAAAAGCTATCCTTAACAAATCCTTATCCAGTGTGTTCAGCCAACACACAGGACTGGAGAGAAGTTGCAAAATAACCAGACAGGCCAGCCCTCTAACAGTGAGGAAGTCTAATGTTTCTTCTCCTGAAAGGAACACAGAAATAGTACGCATGACTAGTGTCATGTGCATAATGCATGACTCTTCCTGCTTATCCAACAAGATGTGGGACAGCCTTCCAGAGTCTGAGCTTGCAAAGGACGTAAGACACTGAGGAAGTCAGGGACACAAAACCAAATACTTCCAGCCCCTATGAGAATAAGTATTTTTCACTCCAGTTTGTAAAAGACCCAAGAGCTGATTGATAGTTCTGAGACAGTTAACACCAGCTTGAAAATTAAGCTTCCAGAGAAGCCAGAGTTCTACTGATGATTAAGTCCTAAAAAAAGTTACTGCTTGAATTAAGCAAGTGAGTTTTGTTTCTAGAAGTTAACTCCTGAAAAAAAACAACCCAAAATATCTAGAAGGAAGCTTGGGGGACATAACCAAGGTTTTTTTGAATATTATTCAGTGTACCTCAAGAAAGAGGCCATCCTTTGGGGCAAGCTATAGAGCCACACTATACATGTGATTTGAAAACAGATTTGTAGAAAATTAACCATTCCTACTTTTATTTGCTTTGCTTAATAGTACACAAAACAATGGCTGCATTAAGCTTGCAGCAGCAACTGTCTGTGAAGTACAGTACTTTGTTACAATGGGTTTGCATTATATATTTGAGAAAGCCTTAAGTTTCTGGATTCTACCTTCTGCCTTCTGTGAGAGGGACCAGCAGAACAAATTCCAAAGCAGCAACAAATCACTAATACATAACGTGAGCACAAACCCATCCATGGAGCAGGAAACAGTGGTAGTCTTATTCTTCAGGCTTCTCAGTGTAGCCTTATCTAGAGTTATTTTTAGCGTCACAACATACATCTCATCTATATTTCTAAGACAACAAACAAGTCTACAGGGGCTGTCTTCAACCTGTACTAGACTGTATCTCTAAACAGCCAGCAAAGCCTAAGAGCACATACTGTACCTGAAATGATTGATTTGGTGGTAGCTCCCTGAACCGCCATGGCCTGCATGGGACCAGAATTCTGGTACATCGCTTTTGAAGTACGAGAGATAGCTCCAAATCTCGACACAGTTGGTCGATCTCCGAATGGAATGAGGTCATCATCACCAGTCTCTGCTGCTCTTCGCTGCATGTCTAATCGCTGGTCACGCATGGCTTTACTGTCTACATTCTAGACGAGATAAGGAAAAGGCTGTCAAAAGCTTAGTCAGAAAGGAACAAAACACATTCCTTTCATAACAAAAGCTGGTCCCAGTAGAGTAAGTCTCTCTTGCATTCTCTCTTACCTTCATCCTTCAACTAATCATCCTATTCTTCAGTTTATATATAACTCCACTGTTAGAGTTGAGGTCTGCTTAATGGTCTAACTTAAGATGACCATTACTACCATGACTGTGAAACAGCCGCATGATTGTGAACAAACCCAAGAGAAGAAAAGCAGAAAAAAAAAAAAAAATTAAGACAGAGAAAGTCTAATGGGACAGAAGAGGAAAAAAAAGACTCCAGAAAAAAGTCAGAGTAGGCCAGTAGGCATCTCGGAGGTATACATAGTCTTCCAAACTCCAAAAGAAATTTCTCTGTATTCTAACAGCCTGCAGATGACTCAAAACAGGAATTATTCAATACAGCACTTACTTAGATATCTAGCACATCTTTTCAGGCACATTTTTCATCAAGTGGCAATATTGCTTTGAACATTCTAGTTTCTAACTTGGCTTCAGATTCAAACACCTTAACGGGTCAGCAAATGAACACCCTACTTGGAGAGCTTTGCCCAGTGGTCACAAAAGAAAAGATGTGCACAGAAAACAAGACTGACTTACTCTCCTAAATCAATCTGACTTAACTTACTTAGAAGAGTCAAGGTTTTTAACAAGTTTTTCCTGAGGTCAAGCTAGGCCAGTTATGAGCGAAGTCATCTGGAGTTACTCAAAAATACAAATCAATGGGTTGTTTTCACAATTAAAAATATTAAAAAAAAGCCTCCTCAACACAGAAGCAACAAAACAAAAATACACACACTCACCAATAATCACCACAGCCAGATAAACACAAAATGGTAACAGAAAGAGACTCAAAAAAAAAGGGAAAGTCCTTAGTTAAATGGGAAAGCTTTCTGTTTGTTGCCAGGAAATGTAACACAGTTAAGAATTGCCAAAACTGTGTTAAGATGTCTCTAAAGAAATAAAACTGTTGCACAGAGTTGTATGTAGCAAAAAAAGAACAAGCTGAGTGAGGTTACTACACAGAGAGGACTGGCTAAATGCTAAAAACTTCAGTACGGCCCAAAATTGTAGAACTCTCAAGCTTTCAGCTAGGGACAGACAAGAGAACAGCTACAGCAGGAATAAAAGTGTGAAAATGGCAGTCACAACTGAGTTGGAAGCTAAACTCAAGAAATGTACCATGCTGAAATTGGAAGAGACATTAAACAACATCTACCTGGGAATTCTGGGGTGGGGGAAAGTTGATCTTAAGTCTGTAGGGTGCTAGTACCAATTTTAATTTATTTCCACTTACTGAATGTGGGGGGTGTGTGTGTGTGCAGGGATCTATAGTAAAGTTGCAATGCCATCTGCATAAAATCCAGCATTATGGACTCTCAGATGATAATATTCTTATCCTTAAAAAAAGGAATCTCTTATGAACAATAAAAAGGAAGAATTAATTCACTTGGTATCTGCAGTGAAGGTCTGAGACTTTTATTCCTATGAGGAGAGAAAAACTGAAGAGCAGCAGAGATCCTAACTGCTTATCTGAAATTTAGCTCTGGGGCACAACAACGTTTTATTTAACAAAGAAAAAGGCTGCTTCTCCAGAACCCTATTACTTAATTGAGTATACTCTTAATTGAGTTACAGTTTGTTACGTGGATAGCAATAAACCAACTCTGTGTAACCTCAGTACTTCCCCAGGTCAAACTTGAGACCATTATGACTCAAGGCATACACAATGTGTAGGACAGAGAGTGAAAGGACATCTAAAAATCTCAAAGCTACAGATGAAATATCTCACACTCTCCCACCCCAGAAGAAAGCGTCCTTTTTGTTCCAAATTCACACGGTGCCTTTGAGGTCTCACAGGAAAAAAATTCAGTGGACAGAAACCAGACACATTTAATTCCAATAAGGCAGAGGTGAAGCAGGAAAGTTTGCTTGCAGGCAAAGAGAAGCAAGAGAGGAAAAGCCTATGATCTAGTGAAGTGGCTGCAACAGGTGACCACCTGTCCACAAAACAATACATTCTGGAGAGAACCTTCTTCCTCTTCCTGGCCAAGAAAAGGTCACCATGACAGTGACAATATATAAACAAGAGATAAAACACTTTTGCAGATGGGAGGTGAAGGAGAAAACCAGATACACTTCTGTAACATAGTTCCTCAGACTAAACAGTCCTTTTTCTTGAAGACTTGTATGTCTACTTCCATGAGCTACCAGCCTACTTCTTGCTGTTGAGTGATGCTTAAACGTTAGGAAAAACCAGAATAGTGGTAGTATTCCAGAATCCTGTTTCTTTTCTTCTACATTCACAGCTCCTAATAATGACACCCTAGCAGCCTCTTCTTTTGCAACACTGACCTAGCAAAAATGCAGCAGCACAAAATTGCCAAGACACCCATGGCTCCAGTGAAGGACTCAATAAGCACAGCAAAGAATTAGAAATTGCCCTCAAAAGAACTGGCCTAGTATTATGACTACACTGCTCTCAAAAGCTTCATGCAAGTTTTGGGTATTCTTGCAGTCACAAATCACAAAAGTCCTTCAAGTAAAAACTAATTACATTGTTAACAGCGGTGACCATCACCTTAAAAGGAACTAACTGCACAAAGATAAGCTCCATCACCCTCTGACAGAAAGTCGTACAGGACACACCAGCTGGACATGTTTAATAAGCTGCCAGTAGAGGGTGATTTTCTGGATTTTAAGTAAGTGTAAGTAATCAGAGTAAAGTATCTCTTGCTACCCATGGCTCCAGAGCAGAGCTGTTAGCCTGCATCTATAGCCACCATTTTAGAACAGCCACACAGATGTAGGACTGTCCATAAACTCTGCACATTGCAGGTATATTCTTTGACTGCATCACATGTTCCAGCTTAAATACAAATACTGTCATCACCGTGGAAAACAAATGGAAGAGTTCCTCCCAACCTAAAGAAGTGCCACCTTGTCTTGTGCCTTCCCCTAACCCCTACATACCGCCATCTCCACACTCCTTGCTGCCACAACGTCTTTGGGTTTTGCGTCTTTGGTTCCAATGTAGGAGCCGATGGTGTCACAGGACCAGGGAGAGTACTGGCTGTAGTCATTTCCTTTGTATTTTCCAGCTACCTTCAGGTCTTCATCCAAGTACTGTACAAAAACAAAAATCTGGTTCTGTAAGTGAAGGGAAGAAGCAGCTTCACAGCCACCACAATGTAGTTCAACAGCAGTGAACTTGGAAAACACCACCAGGATTATTTTTTTTTTATCTGATACATCACCATTTAGAATTGGGCTGCAGCAAGCACAAAATGTGTGAAATTCTGATCACCTGACTACGCTCCCAGTGCTCACCATTCACTTGGCTAGTATTGAAGGGATACTTGGACCTTGGTTAAAAAACCCCAAACAATCAAAAAAACAACCAAAACCAACCCCAAACAAACAAAAAACAACACACCAAGAAAGAAAGAAACAAACAAACCCACACCCCCAAAACACAACAACAAAAAGCAAACAAAAAAAATCCAAACAACCCCCTCAAAAACAATACAATAAAAAACATCAAGCTGTTACTTAATTCTTAACATGTCCAGAGCAAATGAAGCAAAGTCCAGTAACTGTGAAGACTGACTACTTCAATTAACAACAGCTCAAAACTGATTCTCTTGGCTGCACCAAAAGCAGACATCTTAGGATCAGTGGTAGATCAAAGAGTCAACTGCCAACTGAGACTTGTGACCACACTCTAAGAGCTTCCCACTTGAGCCACAATATCTACCTCCCCCAACACTTGCCAACACTGCAATGTTCTAATTTTTTTCTTGTGTTCACCGATCAGTGCACAAACTCAAAAATATTTTCTAATTATGTCAGTAAGTCAAATCTTTGTCCAAATATGCTTACCTCCTCCGAATGAAAAGGATGAGGCAAAGTTGGCGATGGTGCAAAAGGAGGTGGAGAAATCACCTTCCTCTCTTCTAGCTGGGCCATGATCTCTTTTCTTCGCCGGTGAAGTTCATCTAGACTGGGATGAGGCTGAAATGAAGGCAGAAATATGTATGCACAAAACTAGTAATTTCAAAAAGGCTGTTTACACAAACAAAATATGGCAACAATATACTGCAAGGAAAGAAAAACCCAGACAAAAAAAAACAAGCAAACAACCCACCCCCCCAAATACAGTATCATTACAGTAGCAAATAATAACCATTACTTTCTTCAAGTCTATTTGTTAACTTTCATATTTAATATAGAAATATATGTTCCTACAATGGTCCAGAGCATTAGCTCAAGACACTCCAAAGACAGGAAATGTTTTTTTTTCCCTAAAACTGATTAGATCCTCAAGTAACCCTGTGTTACCAACTTTAAAACTACTAATTTTTAAATGCACAGGTAGCTCAACATGACTCCATGTCCCAGCTTGGCAAAGTTTCCATGGCAACACATTCCAGCATGGCAAGGCCCCATTTCAATCATATAAGGAAAAACAGTAGAACTCTACAGATCATAATCTAGTCGCAGACACCTTGCATTTGTCATTCATTTTACAGTAGAATTAAACGTCCCACAAACACATCAAAGTCAAAACTGACAAATCAATAAGCTATGTTAGAATTGCTTTCTGGACTCAGTAATAGGAGTCGGAGCCTTTACCCTGAATGACAGACACATAAATCAAACTATTCTACAGGACTCAATTCCAGCTGGTGATTTACTAAAGCACTTCTGCTAGGAAGACACTCCAGCTTACAATCCTAAAGTAGAGAAAATTTGTAAGAGCAGAATTCTTAGTTCCTTTATCAAGGAAAGTATCTTTGCATATTCCTTTCTTTAGGCACCAAGATGGTGAGTCACAGATGGGCAGTACAATGCAGACACAACCTTTTGTACACACCAGATTTAATCCCCACTAGAAAGAGTGGCCTTCTCCAGCCTAACCTTTGTTGGAGAAGTCAGGGCCATATCAGGCTTCCAAAATTAATTACAATGCTTGTCTACTTCAAGCACTAAGTAGCAGCCTGCTCTTCTACTTGACCAGTTGACCAGTAACCGCCTTCCAGTTTTTTACCAGCTTTGTCAAATGTATCCCTTCTTAAAGTTTAAACTTTTAACTCCTCACAAAACCCAGCACCTTACTGCAAAAATATCCAACTTCTCAAGTAGTTGATACCTTCTCTCTCAAACATCTACCGAAAATGCAATATAAAAAACATACCCTATGGCATGAAGGTCTGATCTGTCCAAGATGCGGAGCCACTGGGCAATAACCCTCTGTTTGCTGGTATCTGTCTCTGGATTCAGGTACATAGGAAGGTACAGCCGCTTGTGGAATTTCAATAGGTACAGGGCTTCCTCGGACAATCTCCTCTCGCTGATAGGGCTGGACAGGGGGGTAGACGCGACGGCTGTCGTAGTGTGGTGGGTATATGGGTTGTCCCATAGGAGGATACTGCTGTGGCTGTGTGTACTGCGGGCTCACCACACGATCCTGAAGGTAGGGGGGGTAATGATCTAAATAAGGTGGACCAGGTTCAGGAGCTGATGGAGGAGGTCGGATGAAGCGAGACATGGACTGCGTGGGATAGTAAACTCCTGAAACAACACATGAGTAAAAAAAAAAAAAAAAAGGCAAAACAGAAACAAAACACAAGTAAGATACACAAAGTTGATTATCACAACTATCCACAAAAATGAATTGCTCAAATACTTCAGTCTACAACTATCATAGAATGGTAGAGGTTGGAAGGGACCTCTGGAGATCAAGTTCAACCCCTCTGCCAACACAGGAATACCCAGGGCAGGCCACACAGAACAGATCCAGGCAGGTCTTGAAAGTCTCTATAGAGAAGGAGACCCCACAACCTCTCTGGGCAGCCTGTTTCAATGCTCTGTCACTCTCATAGCCAAGAGGTTTTTCCTTATGTTGACATGGAACTTCTGTGTTTCACATTGCTACCATTACCTCTCATCCTATCACAGGCCACCACTGAGACTGGCTCCTTCTACTTGACACCCACCCTTCAGATATTTGTAAGCATTGATCAGATCCCCTCTCAGTCTTCTCCAGGCTAAACAGCCCCAGGGCTCTCAGCCTTGCCTCATAAGAGAGATGTTCAGTCCCTTCATCATCTTTGCAGCTCTCCGCTGGACTCTCATGAAGAGAATGTTGTAAATTAATTCACATTTGTTGTTTTTCCCTCACTAACCGGTGCTTCTACTCAAAAATTAACTATAATTAAACTATGAAGAAACAGGAGTTGATCCAAAGCTCAAGTGACACAGTTTAATTATCTAAATTAGAGACTGGCAAGGTGTAAATGTTACAGTAGCTGGAGAAGAGGTAGTGAGACTGAGCCCACCACAGGTGCCCCAGAAGTCCTGCTAACACACAAAATAGAAATAATTCACTAGACTGTCTGCACAGATTGATACAAATGCTTTTATCTAGACAAGACCTAAAAAGTAAATGTGATTTATCCCAACATATCACAGCCACTGCACTTGTGTAAAGAAACTTGGATTAATTAGAATTTCAAGTTACCTAAAGATTTGTCCTGCATCTTGAACAGTAGAAGAAAATTTCATTATTGTGAATCACCAGACAGAATTTGAAGACCAGACCTCCCAGTTAAGTGAAGATTTTAGTAATCTATCTGGGATCTCTGGATAATTTAAAAATATGCATAAATGTGTGCACATCACTAATGTGTACATCCAATTTTGTGGACAGCTCAGATCTTCATTTGCACACAACAATCAAATGTGAGCTTGTTTTTCTTCAAAATGCTCTACAACTTTCTTAGAAGTGGTCATGTCCCTTCCCCACCCCTTTCCTTTCTAGGACTTTTTCTTCTTTGGTCTTTTATTCCTTATTTTTCTCTCCTGTTAACTTCACTTTGTCATTTCTCTCTCCAGTCTTACACTGCGTAAAAATCATTCCCTGTCATAATTTTATGCCATAGCCATAATTTTTAATCCCCTTCAATATTAACTTTCTCCACCTTGTCTCTTCATTGAACTTTTCCTAACTTAGTTCCTTTTTTATGATGTTTTCTTTTTTTGTGCCCAGCCCTCCTCTACTTTTTGTGTCTGGCCATCGTACACACGTGCAGATGTTTCTGAAATGCCCGTACACTTTTCATTAAGAACCAAGTACTCTCACTCATTGAGCATAAACCCCTCTGCTGGTTAAGCTTTAGTTCCATTTTCCCTGAGCCAAACTGAATTAAGGTTTACCAAATCCCCAGTCTAGCCCATCTGGGAAAAACTACAGGGTTTGCTACAGTGGATGGATAGAAACCTGTTTTCACTGGCATTAAATTTCACAGTCAAGCATAAAAAGCCTCCCAACTTCCATTTCTGTATGCCATCACATTAGTTCCTATAGTCCATGGGATATGCAAGAAAACTCCAACTTAATGGCTTAAACACCAAAGTGGGAAGAAAGAATTAAATCAGTAAGAAGAGGAAAGGTAAGAGTTTAGTCTCAAAATTACCTTGTTGGTAGGGCGCTGGATCAAATGGTGGGGCAGCTCCTCTAGGATCTTGATAAAACATATCTGCTTGCTGAGCATTATACAACTGAGAACCTCGTGGTACAATCTGCAGCTGCTTAGTGACAGACACTGAAGGCAGATCTGTTGGTGTCCGAGCAGGCACAGGATGAGGGTTCACTGGTAATGCAGAAATAGAGCTCTTGGGGACAGATTCCAGCCTAAAAAGCAGAAGGATGGCACTGCTCATTAAGGCCTGGTAGAGCACACTGCACTTGAAAACACTGTTCCTTGTGTATGTTCTACCTTCTGAAAGTCTACATCACCTTCTC
This sequence comes from Chloroceryle amazona, assembly GCA_027560015.1. Taxonomy (NCBI): domain Eukaryota; kingdom Metazoa; phylum Chordata; class Aves; order Coraciiformes; family Cerylidae; genus Chloroceryle; species Chloroceryle amazona. Next base: position 31,210 of record JANHFX010007390.1, read on the forward strand.
TAAGAATTAACAGGGAAGTAAAGCAGTTTAGAGTTTTAACTTTAGTTTTATACTCTAATCACTCACAAAAAACCCAACCAAATAAAACCAACCCCCAAAAAACTGTTCTGTTTTTTCTAGAGAATGGGTTTACTTGTTTCTACTGCACATTTACACACATGAAACTTTGAACAACAGTTAGGAAGACCCGTACAAGTCAGGAGGGGATCCAGGGGCACTGCTACTCAGATGGTCCATCTTCCCTGGCTTCAGAGCAGTTTCGTAACTGGAGTCAGTCCCTCGAGAAATAAGTTGCGTCACCGTGCTGCCTGTTGACACAATTCCATTTGGCAGAGCAGAAGATTTCCTATTGGGCAAGTCCACTCCCCCTTCCTCTGAGAGGATAGCTGCTGAAGGCAGGCCCACCTCATTTAGCTGGCCAAGGGAAGCACTCAGGGGTCTTCTTGGAACCAAACGTTTGTTCATTTTACGGAATCTTCAGAAAAAGAAATGATACATCGAAAATTAAAAAAGGAGTCATATTCTCAAGATTTTTCTTAAGCACAGATTGTACCAAAAGCTTCAAGTTTTAATTCATGTTTCCTAAAGGCTTGTGAGAAGTTTATTACAAATATCTGTTAGACTGTAACTTCACTGCTATTTGAGCTGTTAATAGCAGTTCCAATCAGAAGAAAAAGGATAGATTTTTTTTTTTAGTGACAAGTATATCCAGAATTCACAACTAAACTTCACACAGCAAGTTTAAAAATCCTACTTCCTGTACATTTCAACTATACAGAAAAAAAAAAAACCCAAACCAATCATCACATAAAATACTACCTGTAACAACAGAAGCTTCTGAATAAGAATCACAAACTATACAAGTCTATTTTGTTCAGAGAAGGATCTAATAGTAGAAAATAAAAGCAACGAAGGATGAACAGATTCCCTTTTGCACCATTTGTCCAACAATAAGCTAAATCAAGGCTATATTGCCACGTGGCAATTTTTAAAGCACAGTTTGTAAAGATCTGTGTTTCTACATCAATTTGCAGGTTACACCATTTGCCTTGTTCAATAAAATAAGTGATTGCACACACTGCAATTCCAAAAATCTAACCGCCTCTGGCATGGCTGAACAAACACGAGCCTTTTAACTAACGTTCCACAAAAATCAGCAGATAGATGGTACTGAACCAATGAAGAGAGCAAATTCCAGAGTTGAAGGTCCTCCACTAAACATCCTGCCATTAGCTCAGATACCAGAAGGCAAGTGGGAGTGCGTATTCATATGCCTGGGTGCTCCTGCTGTTTATACTGTGGAGTAAGAGGACATTTCTTATTCTGGGAGGTTTCAAAGGGTTGAAGCCAACACTTTCAAATCTTATCTGACAAGCAAAGAGAGATGGTAACACAACTAGGAAGGTACACACATTACTGTAGAAAATTAAAAAAAGGAGGCAGTTATTCCATCTTACTGAATCTTCAGATAGTATTAATGCTGTGCACATGGGCAAACATAAACAGCCACACAACAGAGACAAAAAGGGGTTTGTTGTTGTGGGGTTTTGTTATTTTGTTTTTCAGATGTGACCACGTATAGAACGCGATAAAGTGTAGTCTTGCTACATAGATTTGAGCTGTTCATTAAGAGTTCATTGCCTATCTTCTAGCCACCTTCCCAGCTCTTCATCAATGCCCCAATTTTCTGGCTAGATTAATCTTTACCCACAAACTATAAATTCAAGCTACATAGTGTTGACAGTGGGAATCACTCAGAATGTCTTGAAAGACAGTAAACAAATGAGGCTATCAGCACAGCAGAAGCACTTGAGTAGGGACAGCCTACAGTCTTCTAAACATCTGCTCCTCACAAGTTGTTCTGGCATCTCAGGTCAGCCATGCAAGTCAGCTGGACACACAAAGGTGAGTGGAAGGGAGCTCTCCAGGCCGAACTTGCAGATTTACTGTGGCATCCCACCCAATACACAAACCAGTGTCCACATGTGCAGGACACAAAAATAACCCAAATAAGTCTGAAGTTTGCCTATGCACACTGGAGCTTGCTTTGTCCCTTACCAAGAGGGGAAATCAGCCGTTAAGCAAGTCTAGATTGTAATTTGCTATCTATGGCATTACCACACACTTCCCCATAACCCTCCTGCAAACTTAAAGCTCTATGTAGAGATACAGAACTACAGAGCAACAGCAACACCTACTATTCATACTAAACATTTCTAACAGGAGGAACGCTAATGCAGTATCTACTCAAAGGAATTAAGCAAAGATAAAATACATGAGGAAGAATCAGAACTCAAAGTTCCACAACCACCTACAGAAACCGCTGTGACCTGAAACAGAGCAAGCATTCACTTCACCTCAGAACATTATTAAGGCATACAAATCAGTCCAGATAAAACAGGCCTCCCTCAGCTGCAAAGCTGACAGTCTTCCTTGCTACATACAACTAACTCAAAGGTACTAATACTGAATCAGCACCTTTGTTAACCATCCAAACCATCAAGACCAATCTCAGTTTTCTTAATACCATGACAAAAAAGGAAAAACCCCAACTGTTTCAGCAGAACACAAGTATCAAAGTCCTATTCTCTGTTCATTTGAATAACTGCCTTTGTCATCCTAACACCACATGGTCTGCTCTTTTTTTCCTTTCCTGTTTTGCACTATGTGCAGGCCATACAGCCAATGAACTGCCATATTAATGCTTCAGGTTTTAGATTAAGGAAAAACAACAATCAAATAGACAGCATACCATTTCCAAGTCCAAAGATCCCAACCAAAAAACCCAAAAACTAACAAAAAAAACAAACAGAAATCCCAACCAAAAAAAAAAACCCAAACCCAAAAAACAAACCAACCAACCAACCAAAAAACAACCAAACAAAAAAAACCCAACACTTTTTCTTGTTGTGAATTATTTTAGTCCCCCCAAAATTAGAACAACCTTCAGAATGGCAGCAGCTTGCTTTTGGATAGTGGTGGCCCCTCTAAATCTGTGATCAATGTAGCTTATTTACTTCAAACTTCATATGACCACCAACTTTAAATAACAGCTATAACCACTTTAAGGTAACAGCATGTGCAAACTGTCAAGAAGCTGCAAACAACAACTGTGGTATAAAGAAAAATTGTGACGCTTGGTTTTAGCTCTCTGGATAACCAGGACCCCCATCTGACGAAAACTGCAGATATCAATGCAAGATGAGAAGTTCACACAAATAAATAACCATAATGGGCGTAGTCAAAGAGCATGCTTAGTCACACTTAATAAGAAAAAGCCCACCTCAAAAACTTCAAGTAACAAACTTTCAGAGCTGCATTACTGCTGAACAAAAAACATCCTATATTTAAGAATCAACAGTTCCAAAACTTGATATGACTGTTAAAAGCTTTTCCCATTATTTCTTGTTAACATAACAGACAAGTTATTCCTCCTCTCCCCATTCCTTGATATGATAAATAACTCTTATGGATAAGATGAAGCAGAGATTGGACTGATTTCAATCGTAAGAGGCACACTTACTTTTCTAGCTCCTCCTGTGAATGTGCAAAGGTGCAGCTGGCCCCTCGGGGGCATCCTCCTCTCTGCTTCATGTCTCGGCACATGTAAGTCTTGTACTTGCTGTGCTGAGGAGGCTGGCAAGGTTAAAGAAACCACATGAGATACCTGAATATAACTGCACTTAAGCAAGAGCTGAACATATCATTTTCTTAAATGCCTGATCTTTGTTGATAATTCCTTCAGTTTAAATATTCCAGAAGTACCTAATGTGAAATCATAAAAATCATCCTAGAATCATTCAGGTTGGAAAAGACCCTTGGGATCATCAAGCCCTACTCTACAAAATTTCTCCCCTACACCATATCCCCCAACAAAACATCCAAATGACCCTTAAACACATCCAGGGATGGTGACTCAACCACCTCCCTGGGCAGTCTATTCTAATGTCTGACCACTCTTTTTGCGAAAAAAATTTCCCTAATGCCCAGTCTAAATCTACGCTGTTGCAGCTTGAATCCATTCCCTCTTGTTCTATACCTGTGAGCACCAACCTCTCTACAATGTCCTTTCAAGCAGCTGTGGAGAGCGATAAGGTCTCCCCTCAGCATCCTCTTACTCAAACTAAACAGTCCCAGCTCCTTCAGTCGCTCTTCATAAGATTTATTTTCCAGGCCCCTCACCAGCTTCATTGCCCTCCTCTGCAATCGCTCCAGCACGTTATCTCTTGTACTGAGGTGCTCAAAACTGGACACAGTACTCAAGGTGAGGCCTCACCAGTGCTGAGTACAGAAGGACAGTCACCTTCCTACTTCTGCTGGTCACACCATTTCTAATACAAGCCAGGATGCCATTTGCTTTCTTGGTCACCTGGGCACACTGCTGGCTCATGTTCAGCCGCTTGTCAGTTAGAACCCCCCAGGTCCTTTTCTACCAGACAGCTTTGCAGCCACACTTCCCCAAGCCTGTAGCATTGCATGAGGAAGTGAATGACTGGAGCAGTATTCTGCCTTAAAAAGGCACTTCACTACTCCTTTGATCTCCATGAAAGTTAAATTTCATCACCATTCCTTTTACAGCCCTTTGAATGAAAAAAGTCTCTTCACTATGTACAATAACTATTTCTGTCAGTAGCTGAGGATGTGATCCTACTTCTACTTCTGTGTTTTTAAATTTCCTAAGAAACAACAACTTACTGCAATCTTACTGTCCATGGGTACACCCATTTGACAGTCTCTCTAAATAAATCCTGACAGAAGGCCAGAGGTGGTCTCAAACACATTTAAGTTCCTACAGATTTTATGGCAGAATTAGATCAGAGGCAGAAATACTTTGAGATCCCACTAAGGGAAAGGTCTGTGAAAGTAAACTCCTGTTTTCTGAGAAACTCATTCAAAAGACATGACTCTGTAAGAACCCACCTGAAAACAGAGTCCCCACCAGTCTACTGCAGTGAAAAAAAAACAGATTTAGGGTGTACATGAGCTGCACAGCCTTCTGCTGGTCACTGCTGCCAGCCAGCAAAACTCTGCCCAGTACTAAGCAGATGTCCCCTTTCCCACTTGGGAGGCTCTGGGTTCCCTTCCAAGCGGGACAGCATGTACCAGGACTAGGCAATGGTCTCACCAGAACAAACACTCTCACTGTTTTTTCCCTCCCTGATTTCCACTTGTGTATTCCTACTGCTTTTCCTTTGCCTGGTAGCAGGGCTCATTAGGCATGCCTGTGAATGTAAAAAGGTAAACCAGCAGAAATAATTCACTTGAATTTTGCCTTTCTTTTTGGCAGAAGATAAATCTCTCTGCTAGTTCAGCTCCCCAAACCAGCTCTCCAAGAAGACAAGTGCCAAAGCAAGGGAGGGAGTGAGAATGTGTGACAGGCAGCTCTGTCTTTCAGCAGCAGCTAGAATTTATATCAACTTAGCTATACAATGAAATGAGATCAAAGAACATGTGATATGATAATGAGGAGATAACCTAATTGATATATATTTGGCAACACAATTGCATTTCTGAAACAGAAAGTTTTGTTTCAGGAACTTGGACAGTACCTTTATATGAAGTCTTTGCAAATCTTTAAACTTTACAGACCATTAAGCACAGGTAGAAGTATTGTTTCATTAACACAGAGACACTGGGCTGAAATACATCATGTGAAAAAGAACCCAAGAAAATTCCTACAGATCACAGTTTGAGGCATTCCAGCTTCAGTTCCCACCTGCAACCGGGAGGGTTGTGGCTGGGTCAGACTGTTTTCTTTTTGTCTTAGGGAGCCATGAAAATTAATGCAGTAGGTATAAGGGTGGCATGTGTGTGTTGTTTAGGTTTTTTTCCTTTCTTGATTGCTTATTTTTTAATAAATATGATGCAGTGGTAATATTTTTAATTAGCTACTCATCAAATCAAATACCCAGATTATGTTAGTAAAACTCTACTACTAGATACAGCAAATTAAATTTTGGGTTAAGCATTTCCTAAATAATTTAGCTTTTACCTGTTGCTGATCTGTTCCTTTCTTGCTATGATTCTGGATATAATCCACTAAGCCATGAACCACAGTCCTGACAGCAACTAGTCCATTTTCCAGTTGTTCCCATGTTGGAGGTGGAGCATCTATTGCATTGACAGCAAACAGAATATAAAAGAGAAAAAAAAAAAAACAACAAACAAACATCAGAAGGACTTTGCAAAACAAGATACAAAGAAACCATCAGTATCACAAAACCTCACTAGAGAACTACAAAGATTTTATCCCTGGAAACATGTGTCATTGGATAAAAAAAAAAAGCATTCAGCACCTTAATTCAGGGATACGTACCACTTAAAGAGTAAAACTACCTATAGACTCAAGATTGAACCGCACAAAATACCAAATGAGCCACCATGACTATCATTAGCACATCACATTATTTCATTTTACCAAAACTTTCATATTCCTCAAGAACTCCAGAGTAAATACCTTGTACAAACTCTGCACATAAGGAAAAAAAAAATCAGGCTGAAAATCTTCACACTCAGACTTCTGTAAGTAAAAACATTCTGTACAAATACCATCATCATGGGCCTAGATCACACAGTCACTGAACAGCAGCAGAAACTGGTGCCTCTCACATGGAAAAACATCACAAGGCCAATCTACATATCAGACCACTACCTAACGTACAACAGTGCAAATAAATTGCGCAGTCCTAATTCTATAGGGGCACTTGTTCTTTGTAGCTAATTTACTTTTCTAATTGCTCAGTCTGTTCCAGCAGATGACACTCCTACGGCATGCCTACAAACGACAGTGCCTTGCAAGGTCTTCAGCACAATTACATTCTATTCCACTCACATGGACTAAACTCTTCCAGAGGAACTTCAACATACCTATAGAAGGGTGGGGAAGCAAATCAGCAGCACAGAAGAGAAGCACCAAGATCAGACTCACTGAAACCAAGTGAGGCTATTGGTGACTCTGCCTTCCAAACCAGTCTTTGGTTAACAAATCTAACAAATCTGAAGTAAACACAGTTTTGTCCCTGACTTGCTACAGTATGAAGACTTGAAAAGAAAGCAGACCTGCTTTCACAGTAAAGTACCACTGGCCCTCATCTGAAAGGCCAGGTTGTTTCTTTAAACCAAGAGAAACTAAAAACTAGAACTTTTCATCTCCTGAAGTCATAGTTTAGGCCTTCACACTATGTTGATAGTAATACTGATTTTACAAATGCTAATGGGTATTAAAAAGAGAACTTCATCCACAGCACCCTCTGTTCTGTCTCCTCTCTTCCCCACCCTCACAGTGCTGCTGACTTTTCCCAGCAATTTCCACCTTTCTCTACTCTGTCAACAGTTTAGATGTTACTTCCCAGTTACAGTTTTTCCAATTAACTTCCTCTTCTCAGATTGTCTCCCACACCTTTGCAGAATGACATTTGCTAACAACAGAAATAATACATTTCCTAGGATAACTTTTTTTTTTGTCTAAGAGTGATTTTTGCCCAGATTCTGTCTATTCAGCCTATCAAAATTCTAGTTTGGAATCAAAAATTGTTTACACAGAAGATGCCATGATTTTAAGCTGCCTCTAAGGGTCTTCTGAATGCAGTGTCTGTGGTCTACAGACCTCAGATCAACAACTAATACATAGAATTCCTACCACAAAGAAAAAGATACACATTTTTTAGATAGTTTGTTTACAGACTAGGTAAAGTCTTCAAGAAAACACCAGGTTAAGAACTTCATTAATCTATCTGCTCTGGTCTTGTAAAGAATTGGAGAGAAAATGCTCTCTCAGACAGATAAGGCTCTGCATTATGCACAGACAGTGGTTCTGTCAATGTTTAGTTTGCTTTGCCAATAAGGTTTAAAATAGCAGCATGTGTACTAAAAAAAGGCCAAAAGGAGGAAGTTAAGACTGTTGCCACTCCCCAGGTGCACTGCCCAACATCAAGTATTCACCATGGAGTCTGACAGAATTATATGCATTCAACATCCTCATCCATGCTCACCCAGAGATGTCAAACAAGGAAGCTCTCTCTTCAAAAAGGTGTAGAAGTTATTCCTGCCATACTTTGGAATCTATTTTAGCATCAGACAATTCAGTTCCTCACACAGATTACTGCTGTTCCCAGGATGGTTATGAATACTACTCAAGAATCTTAAGTTTGAGTTAGAGGAAGTTTCCTTCCACTTGATGAACAGCTTTCAAACATTGAAACTGTGTTAAGCTCTTCTTGCTAAACGGTAAGTTAAAGGCTTTTATAAAGCACCTAGACTTACCTGGACTGGGGTCAATATTTGCCAGGAGCTCTAGATGAGGCCGAAGACGATTCAGGTTTGCTGGATCTCCAGTCCTCTGAAGAGCAATAGTTAATTCCTGAACACTCTGTGCAAACGAGGCTGGGGTCTGCAACTTAAAAAAATTATAATAATTAACTTTCTACAGGTAATCTTCACTGTTTCTGAAGGTTGCTCCACAAGCTCACGAGCTGTCTTACAAAAGTATTTTGTTTGTTTATGTGGTGGTGGTTTGTTTTCTTTTTTCTCCCTTTTTTTGGTTGTTGTTGTTTGGTTGGTTTTCCTCACAAGTCCATTTCTGCCACCTTAACAGTCCAGTATCTCCAATCCCTAAACCAACAGGTTTGCAGCCTGCTTTAAACTGAGCACAGCAGACCATAAAGAGCAAGACGGCTGAAGGACAAATATAGCTAGTGGTGTTCCTTTTATTAACATGGCACAATTAAGTATTTAAAATCCTTTAACTCTACCTAGATCCTTCAGAAGATGTCTGTCAGGACACCTGAAAAGGTTGGGAAAAGCATAAATTCAGAGCAAACTAGTCTCGAAGCGAATCCTCCTGCACGGCAGTCAAAGCAATTGTTGCACAGCTTTTGTAACCATTCAACAAGGTTCAGTTCTTCCCACCTACTGTAGGCACTTCTCTGTGAGTCCCCTAATTTGAAAGCCCATTTATCCTACAGTCTCTCCAAATAAAGAGAGATCTGCGCATTTCCAGAGGTCAAGTCATTTTATTTAAGAAATGTGCTTCCATGTGTCTGCCCTTCTTCAGGTACAGACTAGGGGACTGACTTTCTTTCAGCTTACACACTAACTTCCCGCCTGGAAACAGAAACCATTAACCTCTGTTACTGCACAGGCAGTTATCAGCTGTTCAGAAAGGACACATCCCAACTGTGTAGCTGAACTTTGAGCCTTCCCATCTGCAGAAAGCGTAGAAAAGTAGAGACAGCAGGATGGTAGAGGGAACAGGATGCATAAGGTTACAAATACATATTATTTCGCCCATAACAGTTTTGAAATAAAATGGCCAATGATAAATGGGTGAGTACACGTGGGCACAATCTGTAAATTCATGTTACAAGCATTTACACCTACTACAGTTGCAAACAAGATAGACTGGGCTGATTTTAGGTGGCTTTACCTTGTCAATGATGGACTGCATGTGAGATTTGTGAGACTGGTCTCCATACAGCAGCGAGGACCACTGATCGGGTGCAATGCGCAAACCTGCTTCCATAGCTATTTGAACTATCTGAGAATCGTGTTCCCTTCTCAGAGCTTCGTAAGTCCGAAATTCCTCCTTCAATTGCATCAGAGAGGAATCCTCATCTCGCTTTGTCACCTAGTGGGGAGAAATGAGCCAAATACAATTAAGCAGAATAAACCAGAAATTATATAAACGCCAAGACAAGTGAAATCTTCACTTAGCAACTGAACTATGCTACTACTCAGTGAACACTAGCTCCCACTAAAATAACATACTTTTCATAAGTGGAACCTCTCTAAAATAGACACCAAGCACAATTTACCCAGACTCCGACCCAGATACTTGGTGGAAGTGTCACCTTCAACTTTACTTCATCCACACCTTACTTCTGCAATTAAGATACTTTGTTTGTATTGCAGAATTTTGTTTAAGGGTAATCAGCTGCAACAAAACATTTTTCTCCTCATTTAGCAAAAGTGAACACTTAAGTTGAGCACCTAGGAAGGGACCATTAACAATGTAAAGTACAATAAGCAGCTTAAGATCTTTATGCAACTCTTGATAACCCAAAGCCTCACACTTCTTTGTTTCTAGCTATACCACCGCTCAATTACCAGAACCAGGTATTTTCCAGCTTTAAGCCTCTTCTACAGAGATAAGTTATGTTGGCTTACGCTTACAAACATGATTTGTTGTGGTGCATCTATGAAACCTGGGCAGAGCCAAATCCCAGCTTTACAGTTTGAAAGTCACCATTTCAGCCTACACTGCCATCATAGGGCTACAACAAAGAACTCTCCAAACACACGTGGGACTTAATGAGAAATATTTTCTATAACTACACATAACTTTTAGGGACATTTAATGTTACAGGACAATGAAAATTTTAAGTGAAAAAGAATAGTTTCAATGGCACTGTGGTATCTCCAAGCAGAATCTTCTCCATACCTTGAAGCAGGAGGCTCTGTAAAGAAGCTGGACAACATGCCCAATGCTAGTCTTAGAAGCCTGAGGAAATCGTGGCTCCAGCCTCTGAACCACAAAGAGAACCAAGACCTTTCGTGACAGAGCAGATCCATCTTCCAGAGCCAGTAGAACCAGTTTTAAAGCCTCCTCTTGCATTGCTGGGGGGGCAAAATGTGAAGAAAGAGATGAGAGAACACCAAGAAAGATTTCTGCAGAGTTTCTTGTTTCCCTACAAGTGGGAGATCAGCTACAAAACATGCTCAACACATGCACAACCCACCGACATGAAAGGGAGCTGGACAAGAAAAGGGAAACAAGATTTCCAGATTCCCACACCTATGACTGGGGAAATATTTTTTTATTATTATTATTATTTCTTCTACTTTGGTTATCAGATGATAGGATGACTTCTTTGTGCCTGTCCATACACCTCTTGATTATTTATATGAGATTTCTAAGTGTGTTACCTACGTCCCACACCTATCCCAGCAGCAAAAGCTGACAAGCTGAGGAAGAACAAGCTTGGTTCCCATGCAGGTAAAGGAGCAACTGGTGCCCACACAAATAAATCAGGTGCTGTAGCACTGCATATTTTGCTAGATAACAAGCCTCTCTCTTCCCTAGAGTGGTGCAGAGATTCACATTCCAAAGTCAGTCTTCCTTCATTTGTTTCAGTTTGTTTATTTTTTAATTTAAGAAATCTGCTACATATTTCAAGGTATTATTTCTGCTGGTCCTCAACAAGTGAGGTCTACATTTTGTTAACAAGGTTTCACACTTTTAAAAAAAAATAAAAAAAATTGACTGTTTTAGTATTCTGTGAAAAGGATTTCAATTTCTAAGTGTGTAAGTTTTAACATATGCACACACACCTCTCAAATGTAACAAATCTCTCCCCACAACTGCTTTGTATGTTTATTACCCTAGAGAAGGAAAAGCCACCATATCCAGTAACTTTTAGTAATCTCATTTTTAATAGAAGGGTCTTACTTCAACGAATAGCAAGTGAGAAACAGCTTCCCATTTTATCACAAGAACAGAAGGACACACTGATTTTTTTTTTTTAGACTTGGCAAAAGCACTAAAAACATGAGAAAGTCCATGAGAGCAGCCTGACACATATATCATTAATTTTGAAGAGCCACTATTAAGAAATTAAGCTACTGCCTAATTAAAATCAGGAAATTTGACATCCATTTACCAATCCTCCTCAACTCTGAATTGGTACTAGTATAGAAGAAGCACTGTGATGTTACCTACCTGGTCCAAGGAACTGGCACCCTCTGGCTCTCACTGCAGCCCAGAGGTTGGAAGAGAGCTGCTGAGGATTCTGATGCTGAAGAATGAGCTCTGTGACTGTTCTTTCACCAAGTGACCGTGCTGCACGCATGGCTCTGATGCGTCCTTCTTCCTCCACTAGCTGACAGTGAACTAACGTCACAAGTTTCCTTTGCATGGGACGACTTAGCACGCTCTGAGTAGTACTGTTAAGACCCACACCTTCAGAACAAAATGAAAGAGGAAAAAAAGGCAGCTACCTCATATGTCCTTTCATGCCATCCTTGAACCACTGCACTATCCAAGTGCAAACCTAGTCCTCCTGATGTCCACTTTGTTAAACACAACGCTAGAGAAGGCACATCAGAAGTTCATTTTTCTTCAGTTTGTTTTACTCAACATTAAAAGCAACAGTTCCTGGGAGTTAGCTTTCAGGTGTAAGTCTTATGAGTGACTGGTCTGGCTCTCTAAGAAGGTGGAATTTCTAATGAATTCTCTGCCCATGTTGGAAGGCTGTCCTGCACCCTCCCATACAGATTTCTCAGGTGTGTCCTCAAGGGTGGGACCATACTGCAGCCCTTCTGTTATTCATGGGCTTCAGGATCACTATGTTCCTTGACATTTGTCTGTTTTCACAAGATACTTAATTTTTTATCTGTATCTGGTATATCCACTGATTTGGCCTAGCCAAACGGAACTTACGCAAGTTCAAAACTGTCTGGGTCATGTTTAATTATGCGCAAAATCTGTGATGAAAACCTGATGCCCATGATGCTCACCTCTTCCTACTTGGGTTTACTGTGAAGGTGGTGAGACACTGGCACAGGTTGCCCAGGGAAGTTGTGGATGCTCCATCACTGGACGTGCTCAAGACCAGGCTGGATGGGGCTTTAAGTAACCTGGTCTAGTAGGAGGTGTCCCTGCCACTGGCAGGGGGGTTGGAACAAGGTGATCTTTAAGGTCCCTTCCAAACCCAAATCATTCCATGATTCTATGATTTTTCTGAGTCCACCATATGGAACACAGATAAAGTGCAATTTTGCTAAATTAGAATTACTCAGATTGACCCAATATTTGTGCAAGATGCTGTATAAACACAGCATTACTTCTTTCTCTTATATATGCACTAACTTTCTCATTTCAGTTTATCCCTCCTCCACATCATTACAGTTATCTCAAAGTAAAGCAGAACTCAAAAAAAACGGCAATTCTTTCTTTTTAATTAGCCTGCAGCGGTCAACTCAAAACTACTACTGCCAAATACTGCAGCCTTTTTTTGGTATTATTTTATGACAAAATGCCTTTAAATCTCCCCCTCCCCCTAAAGTGAAGGCATAACCTTAATGCTTAAGAAAGTTGCTTCATTTTGTTTCTAAACAAGGTCTATATCCATTTTTCAAACAGATTAACTAGTTATTTGGATAGTTTCTTTTCTCTTATTTGTTTCCAGTTCACATTTTCCAGGGAAACAGTGCAGGAACTACCTCTCGCGCTGCTGAGTGGTTTGAGGTACAATGCTAATTCTTCCACACATTTCTTGCCCTCCTCATAATGCTTGGTATCTTCAGCTCCACTACATAAAGTAATTGGCTGCTGCTCAGGAACCTGAAAGGAGATGACATGTACATCTATGATGAATATGCACAAATAAGTGTCAGTCATGCTTACAAACACCGCATCAAGCTTGCTAATATCAAGCATTTCCTGTTTTGTTCCTCTTCTGTGTTTTTTCTGTATTAGTAAGCATTTTTTTTTCAGCCCCAGACTTATTTCATGGCTGACCAGAACTAGAAGCAGAAGGCTTATTCCATGACAAAAAAAAAAAAAAGCTACTATATGAGAAACACAGCATTTCTTATAACTGTAAGACTTTGGCTGAAATAACACACATTGAGACATCCCCAAAGCTGTCTGGCCAAAAAAAACCCCAACACAATTGGGGGGAGGGCAGAATAATCAAATCACACAAACCCTGCTTTGCAAGTAAATTCAGATTTGTATCTAGGGCCTCACAGCTCTAAAATCATCCAGGGATAAGGGATTGGAGCTACTTGGATTAGCGAGAGAAAGACTTGCCAGGACAGCCTTGGAACAGAATTCTGACTAGACCCAACTATCAGGCAGCAAAATCAAGTTATCCCACACAGTACATAAGAACACACTCTGCAAGTAGTAATCTCACAACACAGGGCAGTTACATTCTTGGGGTTTTCTGGGGTCATTTTGGGGTTTTGGTGGGTCATTTTGTTTTGGTTTTTTTTTGCTTGTTTGTTTGGTTTGATTTTTCTATGTCATTCCCCTCCCACTGTGGCATTTATTTCTTCATCCAGGCACTCACCAGAGATAGGGATTTTTCAAGGGGATATTGGACGACTCCTCCTGTCAAGTTAGAATTTTGTTCTTTTCTGTTAAATTCTTAAAGCTTTAAACAATTTTGAGGGTGCAGTATAGCACTGTACTAATGTTCCTCAACATGACTATTTAGCAATCAACTCAATATATGATAGAGAACTGGAACTTCTCAAAAAGCTAAACTTAAGAACTTTTTGCATATGTCACTGAAGTGCAAACATCTCAGACTTCACCTTCTACCTCCCTGCAACCACTACCCCACCGACACTAACAGCATGCTAATCCCACATAGCTGCTTAGAGGGACCAACCCAGACCCTTGATCTAAAAGGGCAAGCCTTTAATGCTTAAGTTAAAGACAGCGACAAACTCACTAACCTTCATGCACAACCCAGTACTGTAAAGAGGGGCATTATGATGGCAGCAGCAAATATAACCAATGAATATATATGTAAAATGTATCCAGACAATATATGTATATACATACACTGTTGCAACCACCAATGTGGATAGGAGCTCTCCTATCAATTTTAACAGAAAATAATCTGTTTGTCATATGATCCCACTTCTCCTAGAGGTTCAGACAACCACGAGTGCTAAATTGCTCACCTGACACACATTGCAAAATGAAAAGTTATTAGCTACATAACTCTTGTTTTTACAGCCGGTGACAAAGAAAGTCTTTGAGTGTAACATATCAGTTGCAATTAAGAGAGCTGATACCATCCCAAAACTAACATAATCAAGGTAGTCTGGACCAGTCACTGACCCTTTTACTCATATTAAAGGGAAAAAGAGAAGCAAATTTAATTACAGCAAGATTAGCCCAGATGTTTTTCACAGACTGTGGTTAACTTGGAAAGTTTTGAGGGGATTTTTGGTTTAATTTTGGGGATAGAGTGGCATATATTTGGGGTATTTTATTTTTTGGTGTTGCTTTTTTTAGCATTTTGTCTGTGATGAAGAAAGCTTTCATCAAAAGGACATTTTGCAACTCTCTCTTACAGTGGTCAACTGTAATTGTAGCAACAGCCTCAGCTGGCCTGGTTTCTTGGGCTTTGGGAAACAAATATTAACACCTTCAATATTTGCTTTCAAGTTAACAGAATACTCCACCTCCTTTTCAAAGCCACTGCCACTTTAGCAGTCTGCTTCTGTCTGGGAAGCTATACAAGCAGAGCTGGCTTATTGATCAAACAACGCACATCTCACGCATTTGTGCGAAGCTGGAGACTACAGAGCCTCTGCCCTGTTTACTGCTGTAATAGATTTTGTGCAAGTTCCCATTTACTCCCTGCAAGCACTCGACCGGGCACCGGCGACAACCTGCAATACAACTACCGCGTCGCAACACCCAGCGGACAAAGAGGGCTTGGAACAGACGTGGGACAGGAAGCTGAGTTCAGCCCTGGATTTCGATCTTGAATTAAGGTAGGTTTAGCACACATTCACAGCAGCGGTTTGGAATGCTGTACACAGCACAACTCCACCAGCGAGACACAAGGACTGTCTAGGCAACTAACAGAAAGCTTCCCCCTCCCCTAGGAAAAAGCAAGCATAGAAAAACCTCCACAAGCTAATCAAGCTATTCAACATTGTGCATCTGCATATCATTCGCCTTCTCCACACAGGAAGCTTCAGTGTAAAAATCTAAATGCCTTCGTTCATGTGATGCATCTCACAGGAAAATTCAGAAACAACCTGCCCTTTTTCTGGTTCTATTATATGCACATCCCAGACATTTTTCAAGATTTTAGCATTAGGATGATTGTAAGAACAGCATCTACCAAGAGAAAAATGATGAAGACATGAGAAAAGTTGCAGGAAATCTTAATTTTCGCCCTGTTATGGAATCGTTGAAGGACATCCAAGAAATAATTCAACTGCAAAGCATTTTCACTTCCCTTTCACAAAATATCCTTCAAATAGCATGCAGGTCACTTCTGATTACATGCCTCTTGAGAGCCTCAAAATAGATGCCCTGCAGAGTGAGTTTATTTATTTTTATCCTCATTCAGTATTTGACTCTCTCAGACACCACACCCTTATCACAGTTTGCACTGCAAATATATTAACATACTATAATAAACACCTCCCAAGGGGGACTAGAACAAGACCAGAAAAATAATCTCAGAGGTTTAATTACTTCAGATTTGTGATTGTTTTGCGTAAATCTGCCTTGGCAATGATATCCCAGAACTGGAACACCACCCACCACAGCATGACTACCTGTGCCTGTGGGAAGAGTCAGGTTATGACACCATGAGGAAGAGGATGGAAAAGCATCACCTCATACCAGGCAGTGATTTTGAATTGGTGAGTTAAGTGTAATTTGATGAAGGATGTCAGCTTGAGTTGTCACTAATCACCATTACACATCTAATTGCACAGAATGAGAACACATTAAACAGACCAAACCCCTTTTTGTCTGGTTAGAAAACTGTTTCCTCCCAGTATCTCCCCCACCCCCATGAATGTATGATTTGCTTCCTGCCAAAAAAAAAATCCCAAACCCAAACAAAACTCAAAGGCTATTGTCTTCAGTTCCTTAAGAGTCTGCACTTAAGACAGCTTCTTCACAGATAATTCCTCTTTTGTGGTGCCTCACTACACCCAAAAATTACAATTAAAATAAAAATAATTCTCAAGCCTACCACTAATACCTCCACAATTGTAATCTTCCCCTTTTCAAAGGGTAAGAGTTAAGATCACTCCACTCGTTCTCATCATATACACGATCCCACTGCCTAATGCCTAGAATTGTATTTATCATGTCCAGCAAGAGACTATGAAAAGAAATTAAACCACCACAGGAATTTTTGCCACTTAATGTCACCTGTTTGGAACGTGCATGCCTCTGTTTCATGTGTTAAAAAAAAAAAAAAACAGGAGGGAAGAGCTTAGATGACAGATCCATGATTACACATCTTCAAAACACTGGCCTGGTGAATGTTTAAAATAGCTGCATATAATGAGTAATAGTGAATGTTTAAAATAGTTGCATATAATGAGTAATAGGTGGATGCTTGACTAGTTAAAATTCAAAACCTCATTCCAATAGAAATTGGCTTAAGGGACTTCTGGACCCCAGAAGTTTAAAAGACAAGGCATCCTGTGAACATTTTTCTGATTTGTGTTCATGGCCACTGTGCCTCCCCTCACAATATGCTTTGCTCCTGCTTAGGCGCTCAGCTATTTCCAGCTCTCCCTGGAATAAGAATTCCCATCTTCCCCTTACAAATCCCTTCTCCCAGACATCATCATCTTGTGAGTCTGAACTTGTCTATAGGTGGGCTGAACTGCTCAGCCACTGCCCTCCTGAGCAGACGCTGTAATCACTGTTGTTATGAACCAGGCTACAGTGAAAGAGCAGGGATTTGAGTGTCTGTGAACAGTTTATTTTCACATCGAGTGTCGCTATAACCTTGGCAACAGGTTTCATGTTTGGAAAGGAGCAGGGAGAGGGAAAACAGAGAAACAGCCTGTAATTCAAGTAAGAAACCAACTCTTTTCACCATTACAGTGATAAAACCTACACAGATTAAAGAAAAAAAAAATGCTATTATCAGAAACAGGTTACTGCTTCCCTAGGTGACTGTGTGACAAATTTAGCACATTTTCCCCAGAAGGAGAGTCCTGCTTATTTCACCCACTGTGCCTGTGTGAAAGCCAACCAGTGTGACTTGCCCTGGAATCCCATCACTGCTGTCAGTCAGTCAGTGTTGCAGAATAGATATGTTTCTTCAAACTGCCTGCTCTCCTCCTCTGCCTCTAGCAAAAACACACTTAACACTTTCAAATGTGTGAACTTTTCTGTCTGCCCAAAGGGATAAGAACAAACTGTTCTTTCCCTCCCCAGACAAAAAGCTTTAATTCTGTTTTACTGTATTTCCTTCTAAAAATGAAACCAGTTTTCTGGAATTTATCATTTAATAAAGTATTACGCATCTCAATGGACTCGGGTTAAGGTGTACAGGGATTTGTTGGAGATTAGGGGGAGTTAATGTCAGATACACTCCCCTGAAACTAAATTGAGGAGTGGAATAGGAAAATGGGCTTTGTTTCACGAAAGCTGGCTTGCTGCTTACAGATCCCTTTTGTTGGTATGTACCAAATAGAACCCACCTTCGTAACAGGACAGAGTTCAAAATTACTGTTGTTTCTCTAAGGTACTTTTTTTTATTTTTTTTTTTAATCCTTAACCAAACCTTCTTCTGTAAAAAAATTAAAAAATGGCCTTAGGGAGACTAGTGGAAGATAGCAGCTGTCTCCCTGTCCTTCATAGCAAAGTGGTGTACTTTTCTAGTGCTCAGTCTTGTAAACACTAAAACAGGTGCCAGGAAGGGAAAGGGAAGAAAAAAAAGAGGGTGACTTATACTGAACACTGATTTCATTCACATGTTCATGGAAAGGAGGAGCTAGAGGGGAGGTGGTGCAAATTTATCTTAAGGGGAAAGTTTGTCAATAATAAAAACTCTGCTAAGATCACCAAATATTGTTTAGGTATCAGAATGCAGCAAGCAGTATCCATGCAGGAATGGCTGGCAAGGGAATACTGTCTCTTCTGGTGACATTCGCAGTTTAAATGTCACCGTGAAGCATGATCTTATGAACCCTGATCAAAGAAAAAAAAATTGAAGATACAAAAAGGAGCACAAAAATTATGGCATTAGTTCAGAGTCAGCACTCTCAAGACCAATACAATACTATCATAAAGCCACTCTTCCTTCTTCATACATCATACACGTAGGGATAAGGAAACTCTAACTAGCAAAGCCAGAATAAAATTCTCAATGAGTTGTAACAGAGGCAGGATGATTTGCCATCTTACTCCAGAGGATCTTGTTTTTATGGAAATTTTAATTCAGGCAAAGATCAAGTTAAAGCTGTCACATAGCTTCTCACAAAGCTCAACAAATGCACACAACACCAAAATAAAATACAGGACGAAAAAAACCCAAACGTTTATCATAAGTGTGGACATTTCAATACAGCTAGAACTATTCTAGAAACTCCAGAGAAGAAGGAAGATAGATAAGGGAGAAAAAGAATAACAATACTTATTTATGGCATCACCCACAGATCTCTCACTGCTTGGAAGCCCTTCTAAGGAGGTGGCATACACGTATCACAGGAACGGAAGCATACTGGCCCTCTCCTGCAGAGCAGGATGAGTCTCTTAGCACAACCTAAAACACAACTCAATTTTAAAACGTCTCAACTTCTATGCAAAAGAACAACAAATTAGTTCTAGTTCTCGATAAATCTAACAAAAAACAAAAAAAAAGGTAGCAAAAGCACATCTGGATCTCTAGGTCCCAGTATCTAATAAAAAAAAATAAATCATGAGTACCTTTTGTTCCACACCTTTTAAAGTTCCTCCACAACACAGCTCTTCCCTTTTCCCTGAACTGTATATCTCATCGAGCTTGCTGCTGCCTCCAACTCTGCTGAGCCCAAAGCAGCAGAACAAACTGCATCACATCTGTGTTCTTCTTCCTCACCCATAACTTAGGCACGATTGTGTCTCCTTTTCCCTAGTCCACAGTCCTGTCCAACATTGGGACATACTGGTCACAGGAAACTACCAGTGATCTAACCAGTATAAGCTTATGCCAATTTAAGACTGCTGCAACTGAACAGGGTGATCCTGCTTTCCACACATCTCTGCCACTTTCCTCAGGCTGACATTAAGCATCAGTGCCACTGGAGTACTCATCTCTATCAGATCCCTGTTTCAGCTCACCTCACGAGTACCCATTCCAGCAGAAAGGGGAGTCTTGAGCAGGCTCCCCCCACTCACCTATGTGAATTTAGATTAATATATATCAGCTGACAAAGTTAAAATTCCAGAGCACAACTTCAAATGAAACAGAAGGCAGTATTAAAGGCTGCTGCCAGAGGGTTCTGTCCTACTTCCCTTACTCTCCCCTCCTGCTTTTGAGACAGTCAACAAGCACTAAGGATGAATATGGTAAAGCAAGTAACCTATTACAGAAGAATGGCTTCCCACCAAATAAGCTCACTGATCCAGTTCATCCTTTTGGCAGAGCATAGCTAGATACGAGTCAGGAAAGAAGGCAGGGAATAGAACCAACTCATTCTGGTGACAGCCTGCAGTCACACAAAATTAGATGTAACACAAAACCCCAGGCAGCAACCTGCAGAATCAAGATTAGGCCTGTTGTTCTAAACACCTCTATGACAGCACACCAAAGGTCTAGAACTTGTATTTGTCAAAGTCAAACTACAAAAAAGGCAGATGTCTAATCTACACACCATTAACACAGAGCCACATTCTTTATTCATGACTTATCCTAAAAGAAAATGAAAACAACAAAGAAATGGATTTATTTGTAAACAAGCAAACAAAACAACAAAAGCAGCACTGATACCTGAGCACCCACTAGCTGCAGCAAGGCTGAGTTCACAGGAAGGAGTTCAATGTCTGTGTTGATAGTGGTCTGGTCAAAAGGGCATGCCTTACGGTGGAGCTTGTTGAGGCACATCTTGCAGACAGTGTGGCCACAACCCAAGCTGATGGGCTTCCGGATTGTTTCGTCGAAAGTCTGTGTGCAAATCGGGCAGGAGAGAAAATCCGTCCATTGTGGAGCTTGTACAGGCATTGCTTCAGGAGTTAATTGACAAGACAAAAATCTAAAGCACAGATTCCACTGGAATCAAAATCTTTGAAAAAAAGTCTGTTCGATTTTAAGTATCTTCTGTAAGTACAGACAGTCAGCACATAGTGTGAAACATAACCTAAAAGAAAACAGAATCAGAAAGTTAGCATGCTCTACTGGAACAGGCATGTGAAATCCTTTGTGCTAGGTAAATGTAATTTGTAGAGGTACAGCTGAGCTAGAAGTGCAGTTCTGACATTAGAGGACTGAGTCATGACTTGCTTTAATTCCAGCTACTCTCTGGGACTGGAAATGCTACTTAAAACTGCTCCTGCTGTTATGCAGCTTTAAAAATAAATAATAAAAAAAGTTATCCCTGTCAACAAAGACTAATTAGCTTTTCGGTTTTATGTTCTCTTTTTTTCTTTACAAATGAGCCAATTAACATCAACTAGATGTGAATTAAAAAGACATTTTTCAAAGTGCTGTTGTGCTTAATTCCACTAAAACTTTTTTTCTTTTTAACAGTACTAATTTTGAGTTTTAAACGATTTTGCTTAGACAGAGCATTTGTGAGAAGCCTTATCATAAGCAAGCTTTCTTCTCAGCCAGAAGGCTCTGGATTGGCACACAATGACTCCCCAGAAATACAAGCTGTCATAGCCTTGAGAAGAAACGGATGAATGGCTCAGGGTACAGTGACACCATCTGCATGCAATGCAGCTCACGCATGTAGCCAAGTCATACTACACACTGCTGCTACAGCACCTTCACACAAGCCGATCTGTACAGAGCTGCACGGTACCACATGGACGTGTTCTGTCATATCTTAGCCTGGGAATCTCTACATGTTACTCCATCAGCACTTGTCCCTTGCCTGCTCACCAAGCAGCTCCATCCTTCAAAAGGAGGAAGAAAATTTCTAGAAGTCATTCTGGACTAGACAAACGACAACTGTTTCTCAAGGACCCTTTTCTAACCCTGATTTATATGTTTCATTGCCTACCTAGAGATTATATTGACAGAGAAAGTAACATCTTTAACTCATTGAGAAATTACACTGGAAGACTACAATGGAGAAGAACCTGGGAGGGTTTTATTTCTGGGAACTTCTCAGTCAAAATACTAAGATGACCAAATGTTACTAATTATAAGGGAATGGAAGACAAGACATCCCTTTGGGACAAAAATAAATGAAAGCAGAACTCAGCATGTGAGGAGAAATATGAAAGTGTAGACAGATGAAGTGGTATGGTATGAAAAGAATCATTATCAAAAGGAAAACTGGTAATAAAAAAAAAAATCTGATGTCTGGCTTACATTCTATTACCAGTGAAGTCAGCAAAAAAACCCAGTGTGGCTCACACGGATTTACCACCAGATTTTTCTAAATCAAGCAGCAAAATAAAAAACTCCACCCCAACCACCCAGATGTGTTAGTTTCTCTTTCCCACACGCCACTGGCTTAGGTTTCAAACCAAGGAGTGTGCACTTGCTCACTAATATCTATTCAGATAGAAAGTACTTATATAAGCAAAACAGCAAACTGTTATCAAATCTGAGCTTATAAAAACCTCAGAATTCAAATTAAAATCTCGATTTTAAGTAAATGCAAAGAGAAACTTTAAGTGAGGACTTGTGAAACTCAGAATCAAAGCTCTTTGAAACAGCAACAAAAATCTAATGCTAAACCGGAGATTCTGAAAAGCCTCAGGCTTTGTTCCAGAATTTAATGCAATGTTGTTCACAGTTACTGGCATTTCCACAAGGCAAAAGGATGAAGAGTTACTAGTTAAACTTCTAGTACCATTACAGCAAAACAACATTAAAGCTGTATTCTAAACCTCATAAAAAAAATTCCTCTCTTCCAAAGACAACGTACAATTGGCCCATCAAGGAGGAAACAGTAATCAATCAATACTACCCAGGCAGGGTGGTACTGAGGGAGAAGCACTGCATGTGGTTAACGCTAACACCACCAGGGCACAACTAGATGATCTGACAAGTTTGTTCAGTTTTCCCCTCCCCCAAATGACCTCTTTAATAGCAAATAATTTTTTTTTTTCATCTTGTCAGCAGACAGACAAATCATGGCAATAGAGTAATAATAGGAAGAACCCTAACAAAAACATTTATACTTTTAAGTTACTTAACTGAGCTAACTGTGTAAAACATCCAGAAAAAATTAATTCCAAGCTTTCTCCTGCTCCCTGTACCTTCTATGTATGTTTAAGAAAACCTTGGTATCAAGTATTCTAGCTAGAATTATTCTTTGTAAACCAAATCTGTAATAGAAATAAATCACCTAAAACAAGAAGCTAACATGAATGCTACCAAGTAGTTGTGAATATGAAGACTCCGCCATCCCAGGCTTTGAACCGGAAAAAAGGAATTGAACACAACTTTAACGTTAGTTAACCAATCAAATAAAAATAAGAGAGACATGTTGTTCCTACCTGTACCTTTGGCTGCTCCAGACAACTGGCATAATGAAATGGGTTGTATTTATTTATAATCATAACAGTTGAAAGAGAAGTTTAGGGAGTCTGAGGAAGGAGGGAGTAATTAGTGGCATCCCTGATCTCTTATCAGGGCAGGTCTCAAAAGGCTGGAGAACAACAGAAACCAAGCTTGCACACAAGGACAACTCTCAGAAGGGTCGTAATGAGCCCCAGCCTGGCACTGAACTGCCAAAACAGATGGGCACATCACACCTGAATGGGAAACCCACAGCTCTGGCTGTGGATATGCAGTCACTAGAGGAACATTTCACCAGTGGGTGACGGTTCCCCCTTACACATGATGGGCTTCTCTCCCACCCCACATTTCACAAGAGTCTGCAGCCCCAGTGGACACACACTGGTGCCCAAATACCACAGGAAGGCCACAGGTAACACTGACAACAGAAAACACATCTGGGAGAAACCTCAGGAAATATTCCATTTCATCACGGCCTAACTGCTGGAACAGACGGCTAACTGGCTTGACCCAGCCATCCTTTTCCCCACAGGAAAAAATAGTTCTTACAGCAAACAACCCTACTCTGCTAATAAATCTCCCAAACAAATTAGCACAGAACTGTGGAATTCCTCTGGTCCTGCATAAGATGGGAATGGCATCAGGGGGACTGAGGGTTCCCAAGCTGGGTGCATACACGCTGGCAGCAAACCAAACTGCTGCTTTCACCACAGCTTTCCACACATATGGTCCAGTTTTCCTTATGGATCTTCCAGCTTCAGACAAGGAAGCAGGATCAAGTGCTGAGACACAACATATATCTCTCCCAAGCACCTGGTGTACAGATGGAATACACTCTTAAGAAGTGAAGCTGACAAAAAGATGGGCACCTTTGTGACTCGTTATGACCTTGGAAATAACGGGAAACAAAATATCCTGTTAACCTCAAAGAGCTACTTTAAACATGACAGATTACAAACAGGATTAACATGATGGAAAAAAGACATTTCATTATTACACACAGCTATTGGAACAATCATCACTAAAGAAAGAGAACACTTCCTTGCACCAATCAGGAAAGAAAAGTATACACTGCCATGATACAGCCATTTTTGCTCCTTAAATGTTTCTCTCCATCACTATGCCAGAGGTGAGCAAAATGCAAAGGAAAATATCTGTAAAAGACATACCCACTTAAATAAAATGCCCCTCCCATAATATTATGACAGTTTTAACCCACCCTCTCAATTTGCCAAGTATTTCACACCTACTAGCTTCCAACACTTATATACATATACACACACACACTTCTTTGTGCACAGTTGAGGAGAATTAAAATATGCCAAAACTCAAGAAAATTAAAAACTAAAAAGCCACATCCATGGTACATAAACTGTAATACAATAAATTGTGATTAAGAATGAAGATGCCTCAAGACACAGACCTTGAATACTAGGCTGAGATCAGAGACAGCTTTATTTTGCCATTTCCAAGTTTGAAAATAGAAAATACCTGTATGTGAGCCTCCTTCTCCCACCTCACCCTGCATAAGCTGCTGTTATCCACAGCTAGAACCACCCGAAAAAAATTTTCCTCTCTTCTTGGCCCTTCTCCACCCCCCAAAAAATCCCTGAAATTCCATCCTTCAACCCAGACTGGAAATGTCACGCTGTAATCAGATCAGTGACCCATCTCCTCTGGGACCCTGCCAGTGCTTCAGAGAAAGACGGGATCATTCTGTAAGCCACCAGGACAACTGCTCAATGCTTGATTTCTTATTCTACCAGAGTAGAAGGCAGAGTGGCAACGCTCTCTTCTGTCCATGCTTCGTTATCTGTGTGATGGCCAGAGCCTTCCACACATAGCGAGCAAAGCTTTGCAGGCTCAACCCTTGTGAATAAGGCGTTTTGAAAATGCAGAACACTTTGTACCAATATCGACTGGCATCAAGTTTCACAGATGATGACATACAGGAAAACTCTTCTGCTCCCTTCAAATTCACTGCACTCTCCAAGTGCTTTGGTACCAAGTCTATACTGACCTGTCTCACAAACACATTATTGAGACCTAACGTGTACTAGTGCAGACACATCACGTGCCCCTACGTCACGCACAAGTTAGCCCTGATCTTTTCCAGCAGCAGTCCCCAGCAAGTCATGTTACAGTTTAAGGCAGATGACTCAGCACACCTATAGGCACCTTCTGCTTGGTTTCTGCTGTTTCACTGCTCTTCAGAGAATTACCTGCTGCCCTGTTTTTATGTGTCTCTTGATCATTTAACCCAGCTTTTCTCACCCAACCAATATAATTGGCTTCTTAACATTTCAAGATCAAAATTTTGAACTGTAACTTTTATTGTCTGCTTTTATTTCAGTCCTGAAGCTGTTTCGTTTTGCTGAGTCTTACTCAGAAATCAAATAAGCAGAACTTCCTGCAGCACACATAGAAGTAAGCCTATTTAGTGCAAAGCTTAACACCAGAACAGCTCCTCACTGCCAAAACAAACTCAGGCTTGCCAACTGATCTGCTCACGCAAACAGCTCCTGGCTAATCTGTAGTTTAATCTAATAAAGAAAATACCTTTTTATTAATTCTTTTAAAAACTCTTTACTCCTCAGTAGTAACATACACATTACTGAGAAAAAGTAACCTTGCCAAAGATGCAGTCATCTCTGCGAGACTGGGTCTGTGGTACAATAACTACTTCAAAACCTCTCTGACACTTGAGATTAAAAAATAAATCAACAGCCTAAAAGAAATTAACACATAATAATAAACCTATTCCTGACTAATAAGGATTACCATATACCCACAACGCAATCCTAGCCAACAACTGGACCCCTCCATACTTGCCTAGTAGCAAATAGATACCGCCCATTTTCACCAGCTCTTCACAGGACCTATTTAAGTAAGTATTGTACTCTAGTGTACTCCATGTAGCAAACAGCATTTCTGAGAACACTTAAGTATCTTGCTTCTCTTTCTTGAGGAGAAGTGCAGGAGTGAATTTCATTTTAGGGAAAAACTGACCTTCCAACCCATGGGAAACCCTGACCTGCCAGAAGTAATGGGTTGTTTATAAAGACTCAACACTTTGTTCTCAAAAGGAATGCTGAAGCCACAAACACAAACATCCCACACTGCCAACTTCACAGATCACAGAAAAGTATAAACTGTGCTAGCTGTGTTTTCCATATCCAGTTCCACAAAAAAAACACTCCGGGGAAAAAGAAAACAACAAATTAAACAAGCAAGCAAGCAAGCAAACAAACAAAAAGGGAGAGAAAGCCCATCACTAATTGAAGAAGAGTAGGTAGAAGAAAAAGCTTCTTACCTCCACCCTAGGAGCTCCATGAACACCACATAAAATAAGACCAGAATAGTATTTCCAATAGATTGTCATTTTTTTCCCCTCCTGTTTGCCCTCTGAAACTTCACTGTACACCATCAACTGACGGCAAATGCTTCACTTCCTCATTCCTCCTCCACGCATGCCCGCTCGCATGCACGCTCCCCAACACCGCTGAACACTTGCCCAGAAGACAGAGCTCCGTGACAAAAGAATTTCCCACCCAAGAGCAAATACTGGAAGTTTGTGTGTAACACACGTTACCACCCTTCTTTCAAAGCTACATAAACACTAAGGGGCTTCAGCAGCTGTATAATAAAGTTCCTTTTCTTTTTTTTTGAAAGAAAACAAACAAACGAGAGATAAAACAACAAGCACCATCAATATTCTATCCTAAACTCACTGAAGCTCATTTAAATCATATTCAAAATTTACTTTTTTATCCTCAATAATTTTTGGTTTTACTGTGTAAAACAAAAAAAGTTTATCTACTTTCATGAAAAAGTCTTTTATTTGGAAGGCTGTAATATACCTTAGGGAAAAAGCGGACAGTTAAAGACGTTATCCCTCATTTGAAGCTTCCTGGCTTGTAACAACACAAGGGAAGCAAACAAAACCCAACAAATAGCGCCCCCACCCCCCCATCACAGTATCTGCCCAACAGAGGATCTAATTAAAGCTTCATAATATCCTGTGAGGCAAGAGCTGTCTTACTAAGAACGGAAAACTGTTCAATAAGGCTGTTTGTTTACCCAGTGTTTCAAGGGGGGGGAGGGGCGGGAATGAAACCCAATACATCATTTTCCTGACCTCTTATTCTCAGTCAACATTCAATGACTAGTCTTGCACTATTAGGGTTACCAACATTAAAAGGCGACCTGTAGAGGAAGCTTAAACTTCCCTGCTCAAAGCCCCCAAGCACATGGCTCAAACAGTAAATTTTCAGGAAAGATATGTGTGACTAACTTCATAATTTCTGGCTGATATTATACATCCCTTACAGCTTATTTAAAAGAAAGGGGAAGTGACCAATTCTTAACAGAAATGGTTTAATGCTTTATTACCTTGGAAAATTTTTCTACCACTTGTAAGGACTCCCAAGCGCATCAGCAAAGCCTAGGAAGGTAATGGCAGAACACATTTCTTTCAAGTTAAGAGTTCTTGTATTTATCAATGAAAAACGACCGTTAACAGTAGCACAATGATTAAAAAAAAAAAAAAGAACAAAATAGATTAACAGAAGAAAGGCAGAAGGCACATAAAATATCCACAACAGTTTTCAGAGAGACACTTAGGTTCAACTGGTCATCTGAACACCCAACTACCCAAAAGAACTGCAACAATGACCCATTTGAAAACTATAGCTAATGATCAAGCCGTTTATACATCCCTAGTGAGTTATATTCTGACATTACTGAGTCTGAGGCCTTTCCTGAGTAACCAGGGCTGTTAGAGATGACATTTCCTCACCCACACCAGAAAAAAAAAGTGCTAAAGTTTGTGTCCAGGAGGATTAATCTCTCCTATGACAGTTTTTCAAAGTTTATACAAAAGTCTATACTGCAAAATATATTTTTTCCCTGATTGGTTTAAAAAAAAACAAAAACACGAACAAACAACTTCCAGATTTGCTAATGCTTGCTATTGATCACCCATAGTAAAGATAAACAGGACGAGCATGTAAAAGTCTGCAGATTCACGGGTACACACATTACCTACCTCTTGTTATCAGCGGAAAAGGTCACAACTTTAAAAATAAATAAATAAATAAATAAATCACTCGAAGGCCAGTATCATTCTTTTTCATGCAGGAATAAGTTGCAGTTACCTGACTGCTACTTCAGGCATTCGGATTTAGGAAAGCAGGAGGGAAGATCCTGTTGCTACTGCAATGCCTTTATCATTTCTTAGACATAGCCAAGTAGACATAAACCATTTAGTTAAGGTCCAGCGCAACTCAATGAAAGACAAAGCAATAAAAAAACCAGTCTAACAAAAAATTAGTAAGTGTTGCTTGCCACCCACTCTCCAGTAAGAGCTTCCCTCCCAACTTGATTCAGCAGCTATAATTCTGCTTTGCTGTCAGTGACACTGCAGTTGTAGTTACAATATCCTTGCAGTGTGATACAATAACACACAGAAGGGGAGAATTAAAGTCTGACTGGAGAGACTAGCAAAAGAACTGTCAAAAAAGCTCCCAAGACTCCCATCTACAATAGAACTTTTAATAATCACCCCCTCCACCACCACACTTTTGTAAGAGAATCACTCCCCTCTGGAGAAAGAAAAAAATAAAAATCATCCAGAAATTGAAAGCTGAATCTTTTTGGGTGCTTTGAGGGTGTATAGTTTTTGTAGTGTACAGTGAGAATATTACTCAAAATACTTTGACAGACTTACAAGGCTAGAACTGAGTAGTAGGCTGAAATTCCTCCTCATTTCTTCTCCTTATGTTCAAGTGCTAGCATTACACTATTCACTCTCCCAAAAATTACAGACTGGTAGCGGTTGGAAGGGACCTCTGTCTGGAGATCATTTAGTCCAATCCCCCCACTAAAGCAGGTTCACCTACATCAGGTTGTAGATGTTTTTAGTTGTTTTCAAGCTAACTCATAGATTTATAAAAGAGTAAAACAACTAACAAATAATAATAATAAAAACCAAACAAAACCCACAAAAAAAAACAAACAACCCCCCCAAACCACTAAAACCAAACCCCGCCCCCCCCCCCC